>CAUYRT010063910.1:0-75439 GCA_963574885.1 Lepilemur ruficaudatus | reverse complement strand
TATTCTTAGTAAATACTTGAGGAGAGAACTACATGATTTTCCACTCTTCTTTCAAAGTTATTCCACACACAGTTTCAAGGGCTCTCCTATGTGGAAGCACAATTTGACGCACAGGGGACCTCCAAAATGAGTAAGACGTATCGGGTAGTCCCTGGGCTCATTGGTACAGTCTTGGGTGGAGTGGGAGGATGGGAGCTGAGGTCAGGCTAGGATAACAGCTAGATAGGACAATGAGATAAGACTGAAGCCACCACGCATGGCTCTGTAGACTGTCCCCACCACAACTCCAGGTTCCAGTCACCTAGACTACTGGCCGTGTGAAGGGTATATGCTGAAGTCGGGCTCTGTAGCAACCCTGGATAAGTGCTGAGACTGACATACACATAAAGGGATCTGGGGACATAAGCGAGAGGGTCATTATTTCTGGCTGTGCGTGCGTGTGTGTGTGGCAGGGGGGAGATCAAGATCAATATTTATTCCATCAATCCCTCCTCTATACATTCATTTTGCACCTCCCTCCTCTTTCTCTTTGCCAAAAATTCCCGCTTTTTGACAGAGCATCATAACTTCTAGAATGATTCTTGGCCCCACAATTCTTTGACACGCATAAGACTTGGCAGACTCCCAGGAAAATGAGGTCATTTTACAAAAACCTCATAATGATTGAAACTTGTGCAAGGAAGGGGTGGTAGTGGGGTAGTAACCTGGGACATAGTCAGTCCAAAGATCTAAGCTAGGAACCTCTCCTCCCTTGGGGAGGTGTAACAGACAAAGGCCTTTTGCTCCTGCCTGTGGGTTTCACACCATTAATGGCAACACTTGTCACCTCCATGCTGGGAGGATGGCTGGGCTGCCTGCTCTTCCCAGCTGCTTTGCACATAAAATTTGAGTGATCTTATTTTTAGAAAGGCATTTAACGCTGATGCTGGAAGACTGCTCCATGGTGGCTCACACAGACCTGGGACCAGGGCCGGGGGCGGTCCCCCACAGGCAAAAGGGCAATCAAAGTTGTCCCAGGTAACATTAACTGCCTGGGGAATAAACTTGAGAGAGACCTTCTCATCCTGACCTCTGCAGTTGCCAACTCACATTCCAGCAGGGCACCAGCGGATTAACAGCTGCAGGGTTCCTCCCCACCTCGACGCCCGGGATCTGCTGGCCACCTTCTCCAGCAATGCCTTGGAGAAGCAGGTTTGTTCAGCACTGCGGAGTAGTCTGTGCACGTACAACACACTGCTTCTTGACTTTAATAAGAAAAGAAGGAAAAAGAAAAGGAAATTTCCTTGGAGTTCTAATCCTTCTCTATGTGAAGCCTGTCTTTCTGGTGCTGTTTGTAAAAGCAGCTTCCAAGTGTGTTGGGCATTTAGGTTGATGTTCGCTGTGAGGATGAAAATTGAGACATCTTTTTGGTCTGTTCAAAGCTTTTCTATTGTAGGAGTACAGAAGAGTCGGGGGCCAAGTGGGGGCTGCCGGGAAGGATCCATGACGCCAGTGTCTGGTTGTAGCTCTGCCTCTGCTGGGTAACAGCTGCCAGGTCCTTGGCCAGATCATAGAACTTCTTTGCTTTAGCTTTTCTGTCTGTTAACATGGGAGTGATCTCTACCTACCCCCTGGGGCCAGGCTAAGTAAGATAAAGTACTTACGGGTCCTTTGAAAGCTGAGAGTGCAATAGCAGCGTGAAGGATTATTGTTATTTTGCCATATACTCAATGCTGGATTATTTTTTCTTATGAGCATAAATACTATTCAACAAGTCCAATAAATTCATCCAACTAATGTTTAAGAACTTAACATGAGTTGGGAATTGTATTAGCCACTAAGAATGTAAAGATGAGTATTACATGATTCTATTTTCAAATGTACTGAATTTTAAGGGCTTTGTATGCACTTCCAGACTGTATGTACATCAGCCTGGATTCCAAAGGTAGACAAAAGTGAAATGTCCATTAGTTTGCTAATTTGACATACGAAACCACACATGAGCGTGCGCACACACACACGTTCTCACTCCTTTCCAGAACCACGGCTCTACAGTTCTTGCCCTTCTGCCTGCAGCTGTGGTCCCTGGGATGGGGCACAGAGACCACGTCAGACTGCACAGCTAGCACCACAGGCAGACGGCCGCCTTGCAGGTAAGAGAGGGCTGGTGCCGTCAGCGCATGCACCTGTAAGGGCCTTGGAGGATTATTGGTGTGGCTACGTGGGGAAAGAGGAGAGTCTGGAGTCGGTCAGACCTGAGTTTGAGCCCCAGCCCTGTCAGTTACTCATTTTATTAATTGTACGACCTTCAGCGAGACTGAGCCTCGAATTCTCCACCCCTGACGCTTCTCCCACCTCAGAGTGCTCTTGTGAGGGTTGTATGAGATCACAGCCGCGGGGTCCCCAACAGAGGAGGAGCTTGCTCCATGCAGAGCCCCTCTCCACCTGCCTGGGCAGCTTAGCAATCTTGCTGAGAAGTGGTGGAAGTCGAGCACTGATTCACTCCACAAATATGTACAGAGCACGTACTGTGTCCCTGCGCTGTTCTAGATATGGAAACAAGCCGTGAGCAAGGCCAGCGAGGCCCCTGCTCTCCTGGAGCCCACGTGCCAGCCTGGGGGCTTCTTATCACGGGGCCATTCTTTCCAAGGACACAGAGGACCTTGAGATACCAAACAAGCATGTTGACTTGGCTCTGTTCTTCTGACACGGAATAGCTGGTTGGGTTTTATTTTACAGACACCGCCTCATTTTAACTGCTGTCTGACATCTGGGAAAGAATTAAGTCATCACTTAGATCTTAATCTGTCCCCAATGTCTGCCTTTCAAACGAAATGGTTGCTCTCACGTTGTCCCAAATAAAAAGCTCGTGAGTGTCGCACTGACGGAAGGGACATGTGATATGGAATGTGTGCCATCCGCAGCTTCCAGCGGGAGGGAATTGACAAGGGCACTGCCCACAGGGACTTGGCCATACACTTTGCCGGGAGCCGAGTGGCAGCACTGGGCCCGGAGGTGGTGGGGCAGAGATGGCGCAGCCTGGGCCATGCGCTGGGCTCCATCATGTTAACCGGGTGACCTTGGGCAGCCCCAGATCTCTGCACCTCAGTGGCCTCATCTCTCGGGGAGACTGTCATTGGTCCCACCAACCTCAGGGATTTTATAAGGACCAAATAAACTAACAAGAGGGTTCTTTGAAATAAACACACACACACACACACACACACACACAATGCAACCTTTAACAGTAACGACAATGGTATATTGTTTAAGGACCATCTCACTGTCTATATTTCACCATCACCATTATCCTCTTGATGCTCATTTTCACCTGAGGCATTAGCTTTCCTTGGCAGAGAAAGTGGAACCTACTGCCAGATACAAAGCTGTCTCTCTGCCCCAGAATTTCGCTGGCTGCCTTTGGGACTCCAGAGACGAGCGGAGTAGGAGGAGACAAAGCAAACGTGCGGGGCGGAGGAGAAGGCAGACACGTAGGTTTTGCTCCCTGATATAGACAAACCAGACGTCCTCACACAGAAATGGGGCGAGGCCAGCCAGCCAGAAGTCAGTCCCACCTGCCAGGGTGAGTCCCCGTGTTTGCACCGAGCCGGCAAGGCCTGGAGGTCAGGTGTTGTGGTCCTGTTGGCTGTGCCCTTCCTTGGTAGTCCAAGACAGCCACCAGGGCTGGCTTGCCTTAGACACAGACTGTGGGAGGGGTGGGGGTTGGGGGATCTGTCCTTCTCCAGGGCTCCTGGTGCCTAAAGAGAGGGCCGATCCTATAGCATTTATCTTTAAGACAGTTCAGCCAGAACCTTCTATGTGGCTTCCACGCTCTGAGTGCACAACTGCAGCCCCTACCCCATCCCCATCTGCCTCTTCTGTTAGGGACACATGGGAGGAGGCTGTGTGATCTGAGGGCACGGGAGGTAGAGCCCGCTGAGTGGCAAGGGAGACGACCAGCCCAGAACGCAGCAGTGAGTGTGTCATGGGTGGCAGGAATAAAAAAGAAGGGAACTAACATTTCCTCAGTGCCATTGTATCAGGCACCTATGCTGGGGGCAGACTAGGGCAGGGGCTCTGCATCCCCAGATCACCTGGGTGCAGGTGCTGCCTCTGCTACTCACTTGCTGTGTAATTACTTACCTCTCTGGGCTTGGTTTCCTCATCTGAAAGCTGAGGACGATCAGAGGGGATTTGGGGTTATAGGAATCAGAAATGGACCGGTTCACTTAAACAAAGGGGGACTTATGGCTGGACCTATAGGTAGCTCACACAATGGAGGGAACTGCTGCAGAAAGGGGGGCTCAGAAACATCAGTCCCCAGAGTTATTCTAGGGATCCCCAAAGCCGGCACTGCACCAAGGTCACTAGGAACCCTGGGCAAGGGTCAGGGATGAGTCCCATCTTCTCAAGAATTCAAATCCTGGGGGACAGAGCCTGACTGGACTTTCCAGTTCACATGGCCACTCCTCAGCTAAGAGAGGATAGGAGACAGTCCCACGAAGACCACACACAGCAGGGCAGAGATGGTTCCCCAGAGCAGAGCTGGGGTGCAGTATCCAGAGAAAGGGTCAGTGGCTGCAGGAGGTTGGAAATCTCACAGGAATCCACTGCAGTGGGCAATAATTCCCACTGCATAGGCTTTTTGGGAGGAGAAAATGAGATCAGACAATGAAGCCCTTCACACGGTGCCCTGAGTGATCAGCAACGTTTCGCTGCCCTCACTGGTACTCACCTTAACCCTCTCCAACCCTGTGCAGTAGTATCTCATTTTCCACATGGGAATTTGGGATTCCAGCTGGTGAAAAGAGTTGCCCGGGGTTGCCCAAGTGCCGAGCAAGACTCTGAGCCCAGCATTGCCTTCGGAGCTGCAGAGATTGTGGAGCGTTGTACAAAATGCAAATGAAGGACCTCTTGTTCAAAAAGCAGGAAGGGAATACTGTTAACTAAAACATAAAGCTTTTTCCTACCTTCCAGTGTCTCTTTCTCAACTGTCTTGGTGTTTTCAATTTGCTACTTAATGTCATGCTAAGGAAAGAAAAATTAAAATTTTAAATGATGAGCATTAATTTTACTGTCTTTTATATTATGCAATGCCAATTTTAGGTGCATGTAAGAGCATTTAACTTGCACCCAGAATCATTAAATCATCAAATCATTTTCGGTGTAAGTGCTTGGTTCACAGAGAAGCAAGACAAGTTGGAAAGGCTATGATAGGGTTTCTTGGATGTTCATGCTTCTTAGAACGTCAGGGCCTGCCTTCTGCCTTTAGACAAGTTCTGATTCAACTGGAAAATGTGGCTTCTTGGGGTTTTCAGTGTCACAGACACAACAAGCTTACCTTGCACTCTCTTTGAGTCTTGCTGAACTCCCATGCATGATGTGTCTTGACATTTCTGGCGGAGGGAAAGAGAGGAATTAAATTAAACCTGTAATGACCATTGCGGGCTCAATGTCACTGGCTCAATGTCAATGTTGCGGCTGGCTCTGCAGCCTACCGTCTACACAACCTTGTGGGAGCCCTACACTGTCCTCCACTCCTGCATCTGTGAAATGGGAGTCCCTGCAGGCTCTGCTGAGGATTAAGACCCCTAGGATGTGCAGAGCCAAGGCAGGCCCTCACAGATAGAGGTATCGCATTGTTGCTATTGTCATAAAGGGGTTTCAAAAACTGCTGAAAATACATTTGCTTCCTTTTAAGCAAACAGAATTGACAGAGACAATAACCTTTGTCTTCACCAGTTTCAGTATTTTCACTTTAAAGAAAGAGCCATTGTATTAGAGAACAGGAAATAGGATTTGACCCACAAATATTTCATTTTACCAACTCTGCCTTTGGGAAATTTCTTGGTCAACACCCTCCTCCTTTAAGAGCTTGTGGGAGTTGGAGATCTTCTCCCTCAATAGCTGGAGAGCCTTTGGCCGCCTGGCAGACATAGAACCTCTCCAAGTCTGCAGGAAATCTTTGCTGGTCAAGGACCCCAGTGGGAGGTAGGCAGTTTGCGGATTGGGGACAGCTGAGAAGTCATCTGGTGCATTGCCTTTTAGGATTGGGGGCCCTTAATAAACATCCTCCCCTCTGCCCACACAGAAATACCATATATTTTGCAATTAAAGCCATGCTCCCCTGCGCCTTTCCTTTTGTTCTAAAATGTGTGCTGGAGCCCGGAATGCCCTGAATTCTCCAAGGGGGGGACCCGTCAGAGTAATGTTCCGGGGACAGGTCTGTGCAATCCTGGTGCAGTAGCAGAATAAATATTTTGAGAGCTCCAATTTGGAATCATCTGCAGTGAAATTGCCTCTTTCTGGCTTGAATCAGAAAGTAAGAGTAGAAAAAAACCCACCCTTGTGACCCCTTGTCCACACCGTCGCTCGGGCGGTGGAAATGTGTGTGCCCTGGTGGCTGCTGGGCCGGACCAAGTGCGGTGCATTGTCTGTTTAATAAAGCAGTTAAGTGTCACCTGTTCTACTCTACCCCTTGGGGCCCAGCAGTGCACAGAGCACTCTAGTCAAGCTGCTGTGGCAGGAGCTGGTGCCTGTCAGGTGGAGAGTGACGGCTGCATTCTGAGCACAGGTGCTACTAGCAAAATTCCCTTCCCTTACAGTTGCTGGGCCACTCCAGGTCACGGAAAGACCCAGGCTGCTGAGGCCCACTCATTACCCCTAAAACGAAGGCATGAGAAGGCACCATTGACGGTGCCTTTATCCTGTCCTCTCCTGTCCCCACCCACAGCCACGGCAGAGGACAGTGGATGTGGCACATCTGTGTTACAGGGTGTCTGGCTCACATTCCAACTCTTCTAGGAAGCCTTCCTTGACCTCTCCAGACAAGACAGGTTGCTTCTTCTTGGACGCTGATTTGGGTTTGGAAGATCCAGGCCTTAACTGTCCCCATGGTTAGGAACACGCTACGCCTGGCCTCAAATCCCAGCTCTCCCATTCACTATGTATGTGACTTTTGGCAAGTTACTTAACTTCTCCATACCCCATTCTTTTACTTAAAAACAAGAATAGTGAAAATGCCAATTGCATAGAAGTGTTATGGAAAGTAAATGGTTTAATATACATACACTGCTTAGAGCAGTGTCTGGCATAGAACACAACCTCGACAAGAGGCTGCTATTATAATCATACCACTTTTTTGTATTAAAAAATACATAACATAAAATTTACCATTTTAACCATTTTTGAGTATACAATTCAGTGGCATTAAGTACATTCACGTTGTGCAACCATCACCATCATCCATCTCCAGAACTTTTCCATCACCCCCACCTGAAACTCTGTGCCCACAAACAATAACTCCCTGTTTCCTCCTCCTCCCAGGCCCTGGTAACCACTATTCCACTTTCTGTCTTCTGATTATATAAATTTTGGTTAGATAATATCTTACATATTTTTTTATTCAACAAATATTTATTGAACACCTACTTTGCACCAGAAACTGAAGTAGAACCTGGGGCTGCAGTTGTCATTAAGATAGAGTTTATGCCTTCGTGGAGACTTTATTACAGTAGTTTGAGACTGGCTATAAAATACACAAGACAATCTCAGGCAGTGATGCATGCTCTTCTTGACAAAAACCATCCAGAACAATGACAACAAAAGATACGGTATGTCCTTTCAAAGTCATACGAGGGCTTTGTTTTAACAGGAGCCCCCACAGATTATTTAACTCTCTAGGAGATTTGATTTTCTTACTTACTATTTAATTAGAGTCCAGACACTGGGGAGTTACATGTTAACTTGTATATTTCTTGACCATAGCACAGATAATCCAAAGGGTTATGGTTTTATTAACCTGTAGGAGAATAAGCACTTTTAGATCTAACCTAGCAATCTTATAACACGTTTTTTTTTTTAATGTCCATAAACACCCAGTTCCCCAAATGCTTATGGAACCAGCACTGAGTAACCTTACTAGTTCCTTTATTAATGAGTTAGCAAATCTTTGACATGTGTTTATTCTATTTTTATATGAGTCATGTTTTTAGCTTTTGAAAATGACACTTTGGCACTTTTAAGAACATAAAGGGGGACAAGGGGATAGAGTGGCTGCAGCTGGCAGTATTTGAGACAGGTGTTGAGGGAAGACCTCTTTGAGGGGGTGAAGACTGAGCAGGAACTTGGGTGATGAAGGAAGCAGGCACCCCAACTTCTGGGAAAAGAGTCTTTCCGGCAGAGGGGATGGACAGGAAGGGCGAGGCATGCCTCTGAGTCTGTGAGGAGACCAGGGCTGTGGGCAAGGAGGGTGGCAGATGAGATCCAGAAGGTTCTAAGTCAGACCCTGAAGAGCCCTCAGGCCATGCTGGGAGGATCAGGTCCAACTTCAGACTGAGGTTGAAGAATATGTTCCATGCTCATGACAAGCAAGTAAGCATCGTCAGGTTGGAGGCCACACTTCCCGCCTCACCGGATCTCCTACGTTTAGCTCAATGAGGCCACTGACACAGGAGCATCTTGACTGTGTACCCTAAACTGCTCCAAGCCTGTAGCCTACTGTTTCTTCACCACTAGGATTTGGTCTCAGTCCGGCCAGCGAGACTTCGGGGATGGAGAAGGGGGAGCCCTCAGGGCAGGTACAGAGACAGAGGAGCCAGCACCGACTAGCTGGTCAGGAATCCAAGCAGGGAGTCCAGTGCCTGCCTGTGAAGTTCCTCCCAGGGCCCAGCAGTGGGCTGTTGTCCACTGGTGTGTTGGACCCCGTCGGGGCACCTGGTCCTGGTGCCTGCTCAGAGGAACTGGACAAGGACTTCTCTGCTAAAATTCAAGTGATTCCTTCCAGTTCTAAAACTCTCTAGGATTCCCTGAACAACCCCAACACTGTCCTCCAAATCTCCCCTCTCGCGCAGAAGTGAGCCCTCAGGGCAGCCCTACTGAGCAGCGCCCTCTAGCGAAACTTTGTGTTCCTGCCGTAACCCCTGGGGGAAGGGACTGCTGGGGCCTCCCAGGATGGGGGCTTTTCGGCAGAAGACAGAGCCCACTCTGTTTCTCAGAGCTCTGCTGAGCTCCTACTGTGTGCCAGGCCCTGTCAGCCGCTGTGAAGTGCTGGCGGTGACATGAGAGCAGGGGCCGTGTCTGTCTTGGTCACCATTGCGTCCCAGCACATAATATTGCCCAGCATACACCAGATACTCCGTTGAGTATTTTTCTAGTGAACTAATAAAGAAACAAAGATAAATACGATGCAGTGTCTGGCCCTTGTGAAATCAGTGTGGGAACTGTCCTGTGTAACTTCAGAGCACTCCCATGAGCAGGAGTTAATTTATGTCTTTTTAATTAAGCTCAACCTAACAGGCAGCTGTGTATAGTGTTATGAGCAAGAATTCTCAAGTCAGACCGCCTGGGTTCAATTCCTGGCTCTGCCACTTATTAACTCTGTGACCTTGGGCAAGTTACTTAATCACCCTGTGCATTATTTCCTCATCTGTAAAATAGGGAAACTTCATGGCGTTGTTATGAAGGTTCAAATAATTAAAATTTGTAAAGCACTTAAGAGTGCCTTGCACATAGCATGCACTATGTCAGAATTTGTTAAATAAATGCGGGAAAATTTGCTAAAAATAGGAGTGATGTCCAAAAATAAACTGGCTACTTAATGAGGTATTCAGCTGCCCATAACCAGAGGTATTGGAGGATGCATTAGCTCTTTCAGATAATTAGTATTAATAATACCTATCATCTATTGATTACTTAATATTATCCAGTACTTTACATTTATTATCCTATTTTGCCTTTACAGTAACTGTATTATTATCACCACTTGACGCAGGAGACAGAGGCTTTGTGATGACCTGAGATCCCTCAGTTTGGAGCGACAGATCTGGGATTCAGTGGATTCCAGTGCACTATAGATTCTGAAGTGAGTTGTGCTCAGACTTCAGGGAACACTTGTGTGTCTGAGGTCACGCAGGGCATGGGAACCTCGGAGAAAGGGCAGGTGAGCAGTCTGTGGGCTGGAGGGAAGAGACTCCAGGGGCGGCCAGAGCCCAAGGCTCAGTGATAAGGAGCCCTTTGTGCTGTGGCTCAAAGGCCGAGTGAGGGTGGGTGGGGGCAGGGAGGTAGAGGTAGCTTTTGCAGCAATCAACCAACCAACCCACCCACCCACCACGCGGGAGACACCCTGTATTTGGCAGCCAATGTTGGGAGGTGGCTCCTTGGGCCCAGGTGCGAGGTAATGTTACAGCCAGCCAGGGAAAGAGGGAACAGCAGGTAGATGGCATGGAAGATACAGATGTGGGGTGCTTTCCCTGGAAAAGAGGGGACAAGCCTTCCACAGTAGTAGCAGGTCAGAGAAGATGAATGTAGAGAGATAGTAGGAGCAAAGAGGAAATCTGAGGATTTCTGCCTTTGTCTTTACAATGGAAAAGGAGCTGAGATCATCCATTCAAGGGGCGAAGGAGTGAGTTTAGGAACTTGAGAAGGGCCAAGTTTGGAATAAGCCTGAGCGGGTGTGCTAGGACAGCAGGCGGGCAGAGAAGGCTTATTGTGTTGCAGAAGGCCCTGCTGGAGACCAAGGGCAGGACATCGGGCTGAGCCAGGGCCACACGGTCAGGGATACCAGGAGGCCAGTTACTAGTATGTAGGGGAGGCAACTGCTGGGCCACATTCACTGCTACTCAGCTTCCTGGGCCCAAGTTCTGGGGCCACCGCAGCTGTCCCATGCACCTAAGAGTAACCCCTCTTCTTGTCCAACTTCCCAGAAACTCTCAGGGGCCATGACAGCCACCTCCCAAGAGCACATGGAGCCCTCCTGCTGGCCCCAAAGGCTCCTGTGGCTTAAACATTTACAGCACCCTCTACTCAGCTTGCATATCCCGATCTTTCTCCACACCTGACTCTGCAAAACATCAGTGACCACAGAGGAACATGGCTGAAAACTCCAGACTGCCTTTTTTAAAGATCCACGTGACACCTGGCTTCTAAAGCATCTCCCACAATCATTTCACAGGCATCCACGTGGACATCGCATGGGCAGTGTGACTTCATCTTCCAGGTGGGGAAGCCGTGCCTATCAGCTTCTGCATCGCCTGCAGGCTTTCCGTGCAGCTGTCTTGCCATCAAGGCAAGGAGTGTCCGGTTTTGTGGCCTCTACACCCCCGCATCCCTCACGGGCCACTCCCATCATTACCCTTGCTGTGGGGTACCAGGTGGTAGGGGGCAGGGGTGGCAAACACTTGAAACACACGTCTCATTGTGCCCGAATCTGGCACCAAAGGCAGACCTCAACAATCTGTCACACCTTGTTGCTCAACACTGCTCTGGGCAGCGTCAGGGGACAACTGCAGCTGGAACTTCAGGTGAATCCTATGGCCACCCCAAATGTAGGGTGTGTCGCCCGAGCACCTACTGTCTGTGAAGCAGATGGCCCCAGGTAAAACCATGAAGGGGTGAGGCTGTCTCTGGCCTCTAAACAGCACCCCCTCATAGATCTCCAGAGGGGGGCTCTGTTCCAAGCCGTCCAGGCTCTGTCCGGCTCTCCTCCTCAGGGTCCCAGGAGCTGAGCAGCTCATCTGATCCCCACGGGCAGCAATGGGGGAGCAGGGGCTTCTCACCATTGCTGCGCCTCTGCTGCTAACTCGCTCCGAGGCTGTTTCATCGACTGTGAGAAATATTAATTAAAACTATCTGTGGATCCCCAGCCACAAGAATAAGGATCAGAATGGAAGTGAGGCCCTGTATTTATAAGGTTTTTAAATTGCAAAGATCTCTGCCAATGTATGAGAGTCTCACTTCTAACCATCAGCACCAACCTTTCCAGATATTTTAACAGGGAACTTTTGGGGGGACACCATTTTTTAGTCTCAAGGGAATAATTCTAATGGGGATTTGTGCAATTTGCAGAGCTGTTTGGGGGTAAGCCAGGCCTTGTGGCACCTTTCAAATTCTGCCTCGTGCTGCAGCAGAACTTGTATTTATATGGCACTTAATAGTTGATAAATGGGCTGTCACTTTAGTGCAGGATTGCTCCCTTGCTATTGTAGCAGCATCGACTTGCTATTCCGGTGAGCTTTCGTAACTTTCCTACATACTGTAAATCTTCCTTTCCTTTCTCTCTCTCTCTCTGTTTTTCTCTTTGTCTTTGTCTTTGTCTTTGTCTTTCCCTTTCCCTTTTCCTTTCCCTCTCCCCTCCCCTCCTCTCCTCTCCTCTCTCTCCTCTCTCTTCTCCTCTTCTTTTTAATCAAAGGATTAGGATGAGGGTGGCTAGCTGAGCAGGGCAATCTGGTGGATTAAAATGCAGTCCAGGCTGAAAATCCCCCAAGCTTGGGAGCATCTCCCCCATCGCTGTCACCAGGGCATAGGGAGAGCAGCTAAGCTGAACCCAGGGTTATTTTTAATCCCAAAGATGCAGCCTTTGAGAACAAACAGCCCCCGCCTAGAAGGACTTGCCAAATAAGTGTGGACTGGAGGAGGTGTCAGAATGCGGCTGCTTCTCCTTGCCCCAGACCCCTCCGGAAATCAGAGCTGGGCGGCAGTGTGTATTTTTACACAGGCTGCCTTGCTGTGTGCCCCGTGTGCCACGGGGTCCTGTGAGGACGGGGTGGGAGCCCCACGCACCATGACCTTTAAAACCCGCACCATGACCTTTAAAACCAGCCTGTGCCTAACCTTAGATGGAGCAGGCTGTTGCCCGGTGGTCAGAGGAGCTGGCTTTGCAAAGGCCATGCCCAGCTCATATTGCCCCAGGCCCTGCCGCCTGCCCTCCACGCCACCCCAGCCCCAAGCTGCTGAGGGGCACTTTGGAGGGGCACTTTTTACTCTCTGGACACAGGTAATCCATATTCATTGTAGAAAAATGTAAACATTGAGATAAGCCCCCAAAAAGAAACATTCTGATGACTGCCCCCGCATCCCCTCCCACTATGGATGGGTTAATATTTGGTGGATATTTTCCCAGACTTTTTCTATGCATAATTACATATAAGGCATTTTATTTTTTTTCAGAATATGGAATCCTACTCAGGGCGTGGCACTAAGGAACCAGGACACTCATTCGGGAAGGGTCTCCACTGGTCTGGATGATGCATATTATCTCCAAGTGAGGTTCTACAGCTCTGTGGCAGGGGGCTGTTAGGACATGACATTTCAAAACTTGGCTACAAAGATCGATAACAAGGGTGATGCCAGTCAGAATGGGGATAGGTGGTTGCTGGGCCGATGTCTTTGAAAAGGTATTTTTTGTGTAAAGTTGAGATGGCCTTTGTGCAGGGTTGCGGTTTTTGCATTTAGCACAGTGCCTGGTATCTGTGTATCGCACAGCAGTGTTCAATAAAAGCAACTTTCACCTGGGCGCGGTGGCTCACACCTGTAATTCTAGCACTCTAGGAGGCTGAGGTGGGAGGATCACTTGAGCTCAGAAGTTTGAGACCAGCCTGAGCAAAAGCAAGACCCCGTCTTTACTAAAAATAGAAAAAAGTTAGCTGGACGTGGTGGCATGGGCCTGTAGTCCCAGCTCCCTGGGAGGCTGAGGCAGGAGGATCACTTGAGCCCAGGAGTTTGAGGTTGCTGTGAGCTAGGCTGACACCATGACACTCTAGCCTGGGTGACAGAGCAAGACTCGGTCTCAAAAAAATAAATAAATAAAATAAAAGCAACTTTCTTCTCCATCCTTACCTGTCCCAGCAGGGATCACTTTGCCCACATCAGGCTTTGTTTCAGGGGTTACCTGATTCAGAAAACCCCCAGTGTGCTGGTTAAAAAGAAAGGCTCTGAAGTCAGGAAGTCTGGGTTCAAATCCTTGCTCTGCCTCTAAATAACTGTGAAGTTGGGTAAGTAGTTTAACTTGTTTTGTGTCAAATGTCCTTATTTATAAAACACGGATGAAGATAGAACACATGGCACAGGCTTGGTGTGAAAATTCGGTGAGATAATACAGGAAGAGCACTTAGAAGAGTGCCTAGCACATAGTAAGTGTTCAATAATCATTAGTTCTTCTGCTACTATTATTTTTTCAACTCTATGGAACACCTCCTGTGTTTCAGGCACTTGCCTAGCTTCCTGTATGATTTAGGACAAATTCATTTCTATCTTTCTGACTTCATTTGGATAGGTGCTCAAGGTAGCTGGGGAATGAGATGGGGAATAACTTCAGGTACTTGGATATCAGGAGACTTAACACATCGGCATTACAGAGTCACTGGAGCTAATTAACATATCGGAAAACTGTTAAAAGCCATGTTGCTTTAATTGGGACTCTCATGAACACACCACTCCAGTGGTTGAAGGTGGATCATGAGTACAATGGGGGTTCGCCATGCTGTTCATGCTACTTTTGTGTATGTTTGAAAACCTCCATAATAAAAAGTTTATATACATGTGTATGTGTGTACATGTCCTGAAAAAAATCCACACTCTATTTTACATTCATACTTTTTCTGAATTGTTTTAATATATATTTATAAAGCATTCATGAATCTTTTTTGTTAATCAAGACAATAAAAACACTAAAAATGCATTCCCCTTGGATATATATTGGTATTGAGAGAAGCCATGGCTGGTCCGTAACTAGGTTTTCACTCTGGCGGTCATAGTCTATTGCACTGACGACATGCAGAATGCCCAGCTGACAGGTGGTGGGGACAAAGAGCAGAGACACTCACTGGCACCTGGTTCCAGGCTGCCCCCTCCCTCTGCCCTCCCTTCCAGTATTGGCTTCCAGTCCTTATTTTGGGCCATACTTGTCCTGTCTATGTCAGCGGCCAGCACTTGGTGTGCCCCATTAAAACTCTGAGAACAGAAGGAGCAGAGGTTAGAGGCATCCATTCCGATCAATCACAGAACTTGCCACCTCAAAGTTAGGGGTCCCCGATGTCTGTTTCCTCCCTCTCCCAGGCCAGCCAGCGGGTGCTCACCACCTCTTTCTCTCTGGTCCTGGCAACCCTTCCAGACTTTTGGTAACAATGTAGATGTCACATCTTTGTTGCTACAGAGTACTGAGTTCACCTTCCTTTTTGTGATCCATCAACCAGATATTTGGGCTGGTTTTGTTGCTACCACTATTATTGTCATGAATAATTATAGCTTCCAATTATTGAGTGATTATCGGGTGCCAAATGCTGTACTCCCGTAGGTACTGTCTCATATAATCTACACAACAGCCAATGAGGTAAGTACTATTACTATCCTACTTTGCAGATGAGGACACTGAAGCTTACAGACGTTAAGTGTTATTCAGTCACAAGGCTAATAAACGGACATTTAAATTCCAGGCTGTCTGATTCCAAAGCTCATGCTCTTAACACTGCTAATGAAAATTCTTTTCCCACCCTTGGAAAGAGGAGAGAGGTGTAAAAGAATGGCTTTTAATAGACCTACCGTTCTGTTGTTTTTGTGTGTGTATTGTGTATCATAAACGGAGACTTCTGTAGTGTGGACACCCTTGCTGCCTGGGCTATGGTGTGCCACAAAAGGGTTCTGAGGCGTGTGTGTGTGTGTGTGTGTGTGTGTAAGTGTGCTTTGAAATGTAAAGAGAGGGGCATCCAGAGTTAGAGGACTGTCAGGTAAGACAACGACTCCGGATTCAGCAAACCTGGGTTCTGCCTCGGCTCTGCCATTCATCACCTTGTTATCTTGAACCATCCACTTCCCCTGTCTGAGCCTCAGTTTCCCCATCTCTAAAAGAGGGATAACCTGTCACAGTTAAGCACATTAAGTGAGATTGAGAGGCGTGCCTAACCAAAGCAAGCACTCGAAAATAAGTGTGTTCTTTATCCGCATCCCATGGCCCGGGGGAGTTTCCCAAACCGAGACTGGGAAGAAGGAAGTGTGACATCCGGTACCTTTGCGTAGGCGCATGTGCAAACATGGGCGGGGCGTCCCGGGCCCTCGCCATGCTTAGGCTGGAAATCGTCAGGATTTGCAGAGCAGTTCAGCCTCGCTGCTCCTTGGCTTCCTTATCCCCTCGCAGAGGGTGCAGGCTTGCTCCCCACACACTCTCCTCCCTGCTCCTTTCTTCCCCACCCCGCTCAGACTAACCAAAGTTCACGTCCAGCCTGTCCAGCCCATGCTTCCTTCCCTGCCCACCACTCAGGCCACAGCCACGCGGGGCGGGGCTGGAGGTGGTCGGCAGGTCCGGAGGGGGCTTCCGGACTGCGGACTGCGGCGTTGGCTCACCTCTGCTGTGAACCTCCTTCTCCTAGCACACCAGGACTCCGAACGCATTCCTGCCCTCCCTCCCCACCGCATACACGCAGGCCCACGCGGACACAGAGACACATAGAGACTGAGATGCATAGCGACACACACAGACACACAGGTACATAGACACACAGAGACACAGAAACATGCACAGAACACACACACACACCCACAGAGGCTTCCTCCCACCCCGCGCGCTGGGCCCCTCCCCTGCGGCTCAGCCTCTTTGGTCTAATAAGGGTAGGTGAGAAAGTGCTGTGAGATTCCAGAGATACTTTCCAGAGCTCCTCCTGAGGCGCTTCCAGCTGGACGTTCAGCTCTGGGCAACTGTCCAGGGCCGGCCCCAGGGCTGAGTCATGCAGATGAAGGTTCCGAGGCCCTAAATTGCATTTCTAGATCCCAGCCTTTAAAAAGCACCGCAGGCTGCCCTAGGAGGCAGTGAAGTTTCCCACAGAAACTCCATTTGGTGCGGATTTAATCGCAGGGCATTTTAAAAGCCCCATTTGGAGGTGATTTGGAGTTTAAATTACCAGGATAGAAGATTTTTTTTTTAACCAAAAGAAGGGCTTGGAATAGTTATATTGTGTCAGTTATTGATCAGCCATTTCTAAAGGCTTAAAAAAATGTTAAGACCTGTTTGACCCAGTATGTTAGAAAAATTTACTTAAGGATTTGGTCATTTTTAGTGTAACTGGTATTAATAGTTCAACAACACTTGGGGCAAGAAATGACACATTTTTTGAATTTTCTAAATCAAATCATACTTAGACCCCACCTACCAGGACCTCAGAAAACCCAATTCCAGCCACTTTCAAGGCCCCTCCCTCTCATTCCAGGCAGAACTCCAATGCCTTAGGATCCAGAAACTTTGGGAAGGGCATCATGTCTGTGATGGTCACTGCTAAGTTGCTCATCGTCCAAGCCCTGGGGGACCAGTGAAGGCTGTTGCTGCTGCTCACAGCATCCTCTCCAAATTCATGGCCACAGTGCAAGTGTTTGGTCCTCAGGAGCACCTCCCCTTAGCCACTCCGCAAAGGCCCTGCTCCTTCAGGGTGCTGACTAGGAGGCCCAGCACTCAAGGTCCTGCGCCCCCTCCCCAGACCTCTCCATCTCTAACAATTAGTGTTAGCTCTCCAGACCCTTAGAAAATCAAAGAAAGGCCTTTAACTTTTTCCCCTGGAGCAAGAAAAGCCCAGTTCCCAAGACACAAGGCCTCAGGAGAAGAAGAGGGGAAAATACCTCACATTCTTTTCCAGTAAGCCTACAGGAGAAAACCAGACATGGTTAATTTCTCAATCACAGCAGCCAGTCGGTTAGTCAATAATTACCTGATTTACTTAGTAGTCCTCACTCCTTGGGGAGTCGATAGAGTCATGGTCCAAAAAAAACCCAAACAAACAAACAAGCCATTCTTTAAACGAAGATTATGAAATCTCTTGGCTTTTGTAATTTTCAGAGATTCTCTCTAGAATACTCCTGTTTGGACAGAGATGAGTTCAATCCCACACAGAGGCCATTTCGTAGCTTGGCGTCTAGTAGTTTGGTCTCGTCGTTCCTCTTCATGAAAGAGTTGCACCCCTATTTGAGGACTGAGGAGGTTAAGGTAAGAAGTGACACTGTTGGCGGGGCGCAGTGGCTCACACCTGTAATCCTAGCACTCTGGGAGGCCCAGGCGGGCGGATTGCTCAAGGTCAGGAGTTCAAATCCAGCCTGAGCAAGAGCGAGACCCCGTCTCTACTATAAATAGAAATAAATTAATTGGCCAACTAAAAATATGTAGAAAAAAATAGCCGGGCATGGTGGCGCATGCCTGTAGTCCCAGCTACTCGGGAGGCTGAGACAGAAGGATCGCCTGAGCCCAGGAATTTGAGGTTGCTGTGAGCTAGGCTGACGCCACGGCACTCACTCTAGCCTGGGCAACAGAGTGAGACTCTGTCTCAAAAAAAAAAAAAAAAGAAGTGACACTGTGACTCAAGTAAACATAGGCTGGCTCTGACTCCCACCCAACACCACACAGCGGGTAGAGCTTAAGGGCAGAAGGAACGGCCGCAGAATCAAATAAACCAGAGTTGGAGCTCTGGCTCCATCACTTTTTAGCTGTGTGACTTCAGGCAAGTTACTTCCCCTCTCTGAGCCTCAGTTGCTTCATTTCTAAAATGGGGATGATAAAGTACCTCCTAGGAGTATGTGAAAGTTAAATGACAGACAGGCAGGTAGTGGTGTAAATTCATGCTGTGGGGACTACCCTCTGCTGTAAACATACAACAGTGGTATACGGTACAGAAAGAGCACATTAAAATGACATGGCCACATTCAGAGAACATTAGCATCTCTGAGGACAGAGCTGAGGTGCATTCTATATACCTCCTCCAAGGGTCCCTAGTGGGATTGAGCCCTATGTGCCCATGTAGCAATCTGCTTTTCCTTCATCCCTTTTTCATTCTTCCCAGCCCCCTGCCCCACTCCTGTTCCTTGAATCATTTCCTAAAATAAACAAGCTGCAGACAAGCCTTATCTGAGTCTGTTTTTTTTTTTTTTTTGGTGGGGGTGGGGGGCAGTCTTATGCTAAGACAGATGGGAGGAGGAAAACCAAAGGAAAGAAAAGGAGTGGTAAACAGAAACAAAATATGCAGAGATAAGTTAAAATATAGATCATTATAATAAATATAAACAGATTACCTATCAAAAGAAAGATTATCAGATTAGATAAGACAAAATGACCAAAATTTGCAAGAGATATATCTAAAACAAAACCACAAAGAAAGGTTGAAAATAAAAAGTTAGGAAAAGATATACCAGTCCACTGCTAACCAAAATGAAACAATTGTAATGGGTCAAATCGTGTCCCTGTGTTGAAGTACCTCACAATGTGACCTTATTTGGAAACATAGTCATTGCAGATGTATGTAATCAGTTAAGATGAGAACATACCAGAATAAGCTGGACCCTGATGCCAGTATGTCTGGTGTCCTTGTAAGAAGATGAGAGACACACAGACCCACAGGAAGACAGTCATGAGATGGCAGAGGTAAAGATCGGTGTTATGCCACCACAAGCCAAGGAATGCTTAGGGCTCCCAAAAGCTGGAAGAAACAAGGACAGATCCTCTCCAAGAGTATTTGGAGGGAACATGGCTCTGCCAATTTTAGGCTTTGATTTCGCTTTGATTTCAGACTTCTAGCATCCAGAACTGTGAATTAATAAATTTTTGTTGGTTTAAGCTGCCAGTTTGTGGTAATTTCTTATGGTGGCCCTAGGAAATTAATATATATATCTAAAATATTTATATCAGACCCAATAAAATTTAAGACCAAAACATTATTAAGAATAATCAAGGATAATACAAAATTATAAAAGCAACATCCCATCAAGAATATATAACAATTGTGAATCTGTAAGCATTTAACATGACTAAATTAAATAGAGAAGTTAATTCATATTCATAGTGGAAGATTTTTAATATAATTTTATCAGGACCTGCTAGATCAAGCAGATAAAGACAAGAGCAAGGCTATGTAAGATATGAAGAGCCCATTAAGTAAACCTGATCCAATATAGACATATAGAAGCCTGCACTGATATGGAGAATATATATATTTTTTAATCACATGTGGGCAATTTTAGCAAAGAAAGTCTTGAGATATTTCAAACAATTTATAGCATACAAATCATATTTTTTATGCATGATACTATTAAGTTAAAAACAAACATACCCCTAAGTTTATTGTGCAGCCAAATGCTCTTCCCCTGAGATTAAGTTTATTGTGTATTAAAGAGAAAGTCTTAATAAAAATCATAAAGTGTTTAGGCTTGAACAACTATAAGAGAACTACATAACAAAACTTGTGGGGTGCAGATAAAGCAGTACCTAGAGGCAAATTTATAGCTTTAAAATGCATTACTGGAAGAATAAGATTGAAAATAAATGAATTAAAAGTTTAATAACAAAAGCTAGAAAAAAATGAGATAATGCATTTAAAGTCTTGTGCATAATGCTTGCCACACAATAAATATTTAATAAAAAGGAATAATTAATAAATGGAAATTGTTGTTATTGCATCTATGACTTTCCAGTTAAAAGAGCTTTTCTTTCTAGGATTAAGTTAAAACTTCATAAGCAACTATAGTACACCAAGACAGAGATATCTCTGTGCCTGGGACTTCAGAAGTTAATTTTTATACAATTTTGTATAGTACAATAATATCCCAGAAACATAAATTCTCTAGTCCAAGTTGGTCTCCTCTGCCTCTATTAAATATAAACACATTCTTTACCCATTGCATAGACTGAACCCACAGCTCAGCAGTGACATGATATGTATCAGAAGCTAGGGCCCTAGATGGAAGCTATGCTCTGAAAGCCCTTATTAGCATCCAGGAAATTCCATTATCAGTCCTCTTTTTGGAAGGAAGCAAAGATTTGAATAATTAGGGAGCATCACCTGTCCTAAGGGTAATGTTGATATGCCACTTTCCTAAAACTATTCTTCAGAAAAGGGGGAATAGCCTTAGACAGACTCTAAATTATGGGTGTTTTTTCAATAACTGTATTTTTGAATAACAAAATACTCTGTAGGGAATGTACAAAACCCACAAAGGAACTTAATCAATGCCATTTTTAGGTTGGTAAGGTGATCACTTGACATAATTTGTTTAAAAAAGAGGCCAAGAAATGATTAGCATATTTCATTAGTAGCATTTGACTTTTACCTCTGTAGTATTAAAAGTTTATATGTTCAAGTTGTCCCCATAAGTTTTTTTGTTCAATCTTTTCATTTGGAAAAAGAAAAGAATGAAGCTCCATTTTCAGGATTGACTTTTATTCAGGCATATGCATTAATCTATAGAAGGAAAGCAGGTGATGAGAGCCCCTCTCCCTGATGTTCCTGGTCAAACAATCCCACTGTGTAGAAGGGCGCAGCTTACACTTAAACTTGCTTCAGTTTGTGCCTCTTTGGATGGCCCTGTTCTCAGTGTCCAGGAGCCTGAGCACACTGGGGGAAATGTGGTAGCTAGGAGTTACTGTCTTCACTGATATATGAGCAGTTAATTTTCTGGACCCTTCCTAAGAAAATTTCCTAAGGATGCTGGGCAGCTCCTGGGCACTAGTTCTTGGGAGGAGTTGGTTCTGTCATCAGAATAAAGCCCAGCATCTGTGCGGCAACTAGTCCTTGTCATTTATCTCCCCAACACCCCTTGGGTTAGGGAGGGAATGTTCTGTTGCCCCCTTAGACAAATGAGGAAACTATACAGTCCCAGACTAATGACAGGACGAGAAATGCATCCTTTGGACTCACACTCACTGATGAAGGAGGAAGACTATGGGAGAGGATGCTCGGCTCTCAGGGCCCTTACCTCCACCTTCTTCTGTACCCTCTGCTCTGCTCCAAACCCACTTCTCAGTGGGATAAATGAACATAACCCATCCCAGTCCTCCTTGCTCCCAGTACCCACTGCACCTTCTTGGCAGCCATGAAACTAACATATACATAGCACAGAACATCTATCTGCATCCCATGTAGTGCTTGAGTGTCCACTATGGACTTGATGCAGTCTTTGGTACTAGGAATGCTGTGATGAACGAGGCAGACACAAATCATCGCTGATAGCCAAGATCGGGCCCACCATTGTAGAAGGACACACACCTCTATGGAGAGTGGGGCCATGGTAAGCAGCGAGGAAAGTAATGACCTTCTTCTGTCTGGCGTCCCCTCTGGAGTAGCAGCTGAATTGATTTCCTCTGGCAGTGGCTTCAAAAGACAAAGCCCAGCACAGCAGAGAACTACTCAAACCACAGTCTGAGAGGTGTATCATGCCACAAAGGAGCGTGTGGTTTCCCCCTCGTTCAGGATGTCCTGAGGCATCAAGACAGGCAGTGTGGAGGGAACCCCAGGCATCGTTCTCCTCCGTGAGACACTCGCCGTCTGCACAGCTTCCATTGGGACCTCCGGGAGCAGCTCCCCACTCCACAGCCCTTGCAGCTGCCAACTCCCTCTGAACTGTAGATAAAGCAGCAATTGTAACCAAAATGAGAGAGTATAAAACATCCAGGTTGCTTCCAGTTACGTTTTCTTTTTAAGCAGCCCTGCAGATTTTTCAAGCGCTACTTTGCACATTAGGTCATCATCACTCTTAGCCTCTCTGAAATGAACATCCAGACCACATTCTCTTGGGTCCCTGGTCAGAAATGCAGAAATCTCCATTTGGGGTAATCCCAAGCCACTCCCCTCCCTTGTTCATTTTGCTGATAGATGCTGTACAGATTGTACAGCTAGATCTCAGGGTAACTGACATCACAGCAGACTTTTATGATTTCTATTAAAAAGATGCCTTATGAACTCACGTGCATGTCAAAGCAAGCTCTTCCTGGTGAAATGCTTTTCCTTCACCAGCTCTGTCCCTGAGAATGCTGCCCCATGTGATTTGTGCAGAGACCTGGCAAGGCAATGAGGTAAAAGGACCTCATCAGTTTGTTCGTTTTGGATGGAGAAGGATTGTTTCAGTTGAGATTAGAAGATGATCATTTCACAAACATTTTTCTTTTTGGGGGGCCCATCATGTCCTAGGCACTGTGTTGGGTCACGCAGATACAGTGATGAACAAGACTGGTATCAGTTCCTGTCTGAAGGCCTTCCAGTCTTGCTGGAGAGGGAGAGATTAAGCAAATAATCACACAAAACTCTGATTAAAATTTGTGACAAGTGCCATAAAGAAAAAGTACATAGACTGCTCACAGGGGACCCAACTTAACCTGAGGCTGGGTGGATCAGAGAGAACTCCTTGGAGGAAGTGGCATTTAAACTAAGACCTAAATTAAAGACGTAAATAGAAGAATTGAAACCATAAAAGTTCTAGAAGAAAATTTAGGAAAAACTCTTTTGGACATTGGCCTAGGGAAAGAATTTAAGACTAAGACCCCAAGAATAAATACAGAAACAATAAAAATAAGGAAATGAGACTTAAACTAAAAAGTTTTTGCATAGCAAAGGAAATAATCAACAGAGTAAACAGACAACCTACAGAATGGGAGAAAATATTTGCAAACTATACATCAATAAAGAGCTAATATCCAGATTCTACGGAGAACTCAAACAAAATCAGCAAGAAAAGAACAAATAACCCCATCAAAAAGTGGGCAAAAGACATGAACAGATTTTTTTCTAAAGAAGATAGACCAATGGCCAACAAACAGATGAAAAAATGCTCAACTTCACTAATCATCACAGAAATGCAAATTAAAATCACAATGAGATACTACCTTACCCATGTCAGAATGGCCATTATTAAAAAGTCAAAAAACAATAGATGTTGGCTTGGATGTGGTGAAAAGGTGAAAGTTTACACGCTACTGGTGGCAATGTGAACTAGTACAGCTGCTATGGAAAACAGCATGGAGATCCTCAAAGAACTAAAGGTAGACCTATCATTTGATCCAGCAATCCCACTACTGGGTATCTACCCAAAGGAAAAGTCATTTTATGAAAAAGATACTTGCACCCAAATGTGTATACAATTCACAATTGCAAGAATATGGAATCAACCTAAGTGCTCATCAACTGATGAGTGGATAAAGAAAATCTGGTATATATATATCATGGAGTACTACACAGCCATAAAAAGGAATGAAAGAATGTCTTTTGCAGCAACTTGGATGGAACAAGAGAATTTTGTCCTAAGTGAAGTATGTCAGGAATGGAAAAACAAATGCCACATGTTCTCACATATAAGTGGGAGCTAAATGGGGGATACATATGGTCACAAAGTGGTATAATGGACATTAAAAACACTTGTACCCGCTAATTTGTTTTGAAATAAAAAATAAAATAAAATAAGACCTGAGACATCCAGGAAAGAAGACGTGACAGGGTTTGGGGAAGGGTCTGATTATAATACATCGTGGTGAGCAGGGATCAGATTTCTAGTCCCAGCTCGGGCGCCCCTTGGCTGTGAAACTGTGTAAGTCACCTACTCCCTCTGGGCCTCAGGTGTGGTTTTGTTTTGGTTTTGCTTTGTTCATTATTTTTGTTGTTGTTGTTGTTATTTGTTTCCCCCATCTATAAAAGGAAGACATGTTACTTCAAGCAAATGTTGTGATGTTCAGATAAAAGCAGCGGTATCACCTTGAAGACTGTCATCCTGCACAAATCACGATAAGGGACCTGTGGCATCCGCTCCTCTCCTTAGTATCCACTGCATCTGTGAAAGTGAGACTGTCCAAGGGAGAGCTTCATTTGACATGTAGAAAAACGAGAGTGAAATGAGTTTTCCTTATTTGGATTCTCCACTTTATACGCAATATACCCAGATTATGTGCAGACACATGAGAGGGATACGGAGGGATTGGAAAACCTGGTCCCAGATGACCTTCAGAGGGGAAAGCCAACAGACGTGTGAGGGGAGAAAGGGGCTTATTAAACAAACCTGACGGCAGTCCTTCTCCCTTCTTTTCCAGATGCACCTCGAAATGCTTTGCCAAGAATTCTAATGAGAAACAGATTCTCTCTTGCTGGCTCCGTCCTTCACCTGCACATTTCTAAGCAGAGATACTGCCGTCCACCTCTGCTGAGCGTCCAAGGCTGGTGTGTTTGCAGTTCTCTTCTGTAGGAATACAGACTTTGAATGTCAGAGAAAACCTTTCATATTTTTCTTTTATTCTTCAGCCAAAAAGCATGGGGTCAAAATATGAAAAGAAGTAAACACAGGGCCATTTGGTGGAGGGTTGGGGCTAATCACACACCGGAAGCCCTGGTAGTTAATTAGCAAGCACTTAACTTGAAAGAAAGCAGAAGGATCCCAGTTTGCACAGAGAAATATTTACTCTGTCGTGAGAAGTTCTTGTTCGTGGTCCCTACCCAACCACCCACAGACTCCAGCCTGGGTCAATGAATCTATTGTGAAGCAAAGAAAGCCAAGGCAAGATCTTGGCCAGAAAAATGTAAATAAAAGTGGGTTTTGTCCTTTTAACCTGAAACAGAGGTTATAAAACAGATTTGCCAACGTCTACTATCTCGGCTCAGGAAATGTCATGAATTTTCATAGCTGTGTAGAATTCTAAGACAAACACGGTCTGGGCTCTTGCCCTTGTGGCCAGAAACCCAGGCCTGCCTTGCTTCCCCACAGCCCTGCCATTGTCTTCCACGGGCCTGTCCCTATCTGTCTTGCTTGTTTGCTCTGCTTCCCACAGTCTTGGCCTGCTCAGCCTGCGGCGCTCGGGGGGCGGGAATTGTCCGCAGAGCTCCCAGCAGCAACCCAACACAGACCCTCAGCTCCCTCTGGGTTTACATATAACTGTGGAAAGATCATTCCTTTCCATTTCCCATGTCATCCTGTCTCAAAAAAAAAAAAAAAAAAAAAATCCTTATTTCTTAAAAGCTTCCCTTCTTATGAGCAGTCAGGATGAAGGGTTTGCTTAAAAATAAAAACATTCTGGAGCAGGACGGTGGCCATGGAAGTCGGACTCTGCTAGCGAGTGTGCAACAAGTCACCTGCCAAGTCGACTAGCCCCAAAATAAATTAATTAATTTAATTAAATTTAAAAACCATTTTGGATTATATCAGCTTGTGTGGCGGGAAAAGACAGTTCTTACACTCCCTTTGACAAGAGTGATTTGCCCTTTGAACCAAGTTTCATCAACAGCCAAGTTTGCCAAGATAAACTCTTTACCTGGGAGGAAAGCTCCTTAAAGCTTGGTCTTCAAACAGTATATCATCTGCCAAAGGAACACTCAAAGGCTAAACACTAATTGGAAACTGTTCGATTGTACAGTTTGTCAGCCTAAATAACAGACAGAGATTCTCTAAAAGAAAGTGATATTTATTTGGAAATGGGTATTGCCATGGGAGCATGCATGCCAAGCAAACTATGTGTGGATTCAGGGAGGTAAAGGAGGACAAAGGTTTTTAAAAGAAAAAGGAGGAGGATTAAATAACTGGGTTTTTGTTTTCTTTTGTTTTGAGACAGGGTCTTGCTTGGTTGCCAGGGTTTGAGTGCAGTGGCATCATTACAGTTCACTACAACCTCCAACTCCTGGGCTCTAGCCATCCTCCTGCCTCAGCCTCCCAAGTAGCTGGAACTACAGGCACACGCCACCACACCTGGCTAATTTTTCTATTTTTCATAGAGACAGGTTCTCACTCTTGCTCAGGCTGGTCTTCAACTCTTGGCCTCACATGATCCTCCTACTTTGGCCTCCCAGAGTGTTAGGATTACAGGTGTGAACCACCTTGCCCAGCCAATTATTTTGAGATAATTATTTTTGACCTCAAGTATCAATAACAAGGGTGGTGCCAGTCTGACATTGGTCAGGCAGTAGCTGACCAACTACTGGGCAAATGTCCTCAATGAAGTATTTTTTATGTAAGGTTGCAGTGGCCTTTATGCAAGATGGTGGTGTTTGCCAAGTCTTTTGGGATAGTTCTTATTATCAGACATTTGTACATGAGAACCCTCCCCTCTTGGCCTTCCTTGGCTCTATTTGTCAGGTTTTTTTGTTTTTTTTTAACACAAGTGACTCCATTCTGATCCTGACAACTTTCATAAATTACATGAACAAAAAAGGCTAGAAGCAAAACTGGATTTTTTATATATTCAAAAATATGGAACCCAAACACCACATCAAAAATAAAATTGTGGCTAGGCGCGGTGGCTCACGCCTGTAATCCTAGCACTCTGGTTGGCCAAGGCAGGAGGATCCCTTGAAGTCAGGAGTTCAAGACCAGCCTGAGCAAGAGTGAGACCCCATCTCTACTAAAAATAGAAATTAGCTGGACAACTAAAAAAAATATATAGAAAAAATTAGCCAGGCATGGTGGCACACACCTGTAGTCCCACTACTCGGGAGGCTGAGGCAGAAGGATTGCTTGAGCCCAGGAGTTTGAGGTTGCTATGAGCTAGGCTGATGCCATGACACTGTAGCCCAGGCAACAGAGTGAGACTCTGTCTCAAAAAAAAAATAAATAAATATAAATAAATAAGTAAAAGTGCTTGCTTAACGAAAGAAGCAACTATTCCAAAATGTCCTATGCCCATGAGGTATAATGGGATGAGAATGAGTTTTGGGGCCAGACCACCTGCCTCCATGGGAGTTTTGAGAAAATCACTGGAATGTCCTCAGGCCTCAATGTCCTCATCTGAAAATAGGAATAATGCTTTTCCTCTCTGAGAGTTCTTGCAAGGATTAAATGAAGTGATGTATATGAAAGTTCTAGAGTGATCCTAGTCATGTCAAAACTTTCCTTAGTTTTACTTTGCACTACTGTTCTGCATTTTCTAAATTTCCATGATGTGCATTTTACCCTTATAATGGGAAACACTAGGGTTAAAATAATTACAACAACAATATGGTCCATGTTATAGATACATTTCAAACAAGGTAATGTTACCCAGATCAGATGTTACATCTGGGGTGGGAAAACTTCTAAAGGTATCCTAAAGCTTTAGTAATAACTAGCCTAACAATGCAATCATTTTACCCTGCCAATAATTCAGGCTCAGACCTCAATCTGCGATGTTAGGGAGAAGGTTCCCTGTCTCAGTAACTAGACTACTCCAAGCTGCATATTTCAGAGATGCTATTCCCTCCCACAGTGATGCAAGGAACTGTGCTATTTGCTTTGAAAGATGCCCCAGCAAGCCAAATCCCTCTAAAAAATGAGAGTTCCACCATATCCTGTAAAACGGCAACATTCCTCTCTCATCAACTTCATTTATTAGCATCCTTTTGTAACCCATTAAGTTCTTAGCAGCAGCTTTGAGGAGTCCCACCTGTTTTCCATCAGGATTTTGTCTGTAAGCCAGCACAAACATGTGTGATAAGTTGATGCTAAAATACCATGACACACTCCTTGGATTTACTAGCATTTAATAAATGAAGGAGAAAGCTTTGCCTTTTATAGCCCTGAGCCTCCCAGGCCTAAAGCAGATGTAGCAGTTGCCTCCTGCTAAGCATTCACTATCCATTGCTTCCAAATCCAAGGAACGGGCGCCTTGGATCAGCAGGAAGATCCGTCTTTTTAGGAGCAACAGGTCCAGTGTTCTCAGCACTGACTGTATCTCAGCATCAGATGCGGAACTTTGAAAAAATACCCAGGCCCTAGTCTCAGAGATTCAGATGCAGTTGATCTGGGGAAAGCCAGGTAGCTATAATTGTTAACAGCTTCCCCAGGGTCTCTCATCTGTAGTCAAGACTACTATCTGCTAAACACGATTTGGACTGTAAACAGTATATGGTACTGTGTAGAACATGGACTTTGGAGATAAGAAATAATGGATTTGAATTCACTGGAAAGCATAAGCTGTGTTACCTTAGACAAATTTCTTAAATTCTTTGAGTCTTAGTTTCTTCACTTGGAAAATGAGGTTAATAATATCTATCTCAGAAGACAAATAAATGGGAATTTATATAGATTCCTCTTGTGCCACCTCCAGACTGATAAGGATTTAAAGTGTCTTCAGTGATCAATCAACCTTTATCTTTCCTGGTAGAGAGAAGAGAAGGAACCCTTTGTAAATTTATGACCTGCTTTTAGGCAAATAGGGGGATGGCAAACAGATTTTCTTGTATCTGCTTCTTGTCAATTGCTTTCAGCTCAAAATTATCTTTACACTAAAGTAGCATATGTTGGGGTGGCACATTCTGGTCTCCTCTACTAGAGTAGTTGAGATAGAGCAGTATTGGAGAATGGAATGAGAACATAGCCTAGACGTAGACCCACACGTTATGGTCAACTGATTTTTGACAAAAGTGTAATGGAAATTCCATGGAGAAAGAATAATCTTTTCAACAAATTGTGCTGGAACAATTGGATATCCATATGCAAGAGTAACAACAACCAAAAAATCCTTGACTCATATCTTAAACCTTGTACAAAATTCACTCGAAATGTATCATAGACCTAAATGTAGAAAACTAAAACTATAAAACTACTAGAAGAAAACTTAGGAAAAAATCTTTGTGATGTTGGTTATGCAAAAAATTTCTTAGATATGGTAATATCAAAAGCACAATCCATAAAAGAAAAATTGATAAATTGGACTTCATTAAAATTAAAGCAAATGATACTGTTTAGAAAATGAAAACATAAGCTACAGAGTAGGAGAACATATTTGCAAAACACATATTTGACAAATGATTTACATTCAGAAAATACGAAGAACTCTCAAAACTCAATTACAAACCACCCACGTAAAAGAAAACAGGCAAAGATTTGAATGAGCAGCTCACCAAAGAACATATATAGATGGCAAATAAGCATATGAAAATACGATCAGCATCATTAGTTATTAGGAAAATGCAAAATAAAATCACTATAGTCCTATTAGAATGGCTAAAATGTTAAAAAATGACAATATAAAGTCCTGGTGAGGATGGCGAGAAACTACAACTCTCATACATTATTGATGGGAGGCAAAATGGTACAGCTATTTTGGAACACAATTTGGTAGTCTCTTAAAAAAAGTTATATATGCACTTATCACATGACCCAGAAATTCCATTCACAGGTATTTATCCAAGAGAAATGGAAAGTTATTTTCATACAAAAACCTGTGCATAAATATTTATAGTGCTTTTATTCAAAATCATCAAATGCAAAACAATCCAAATGTCCATCAACTGGTAAACAAATAACTGTAGTATGTCCAGCAATGGAATACTACTCAGTAATAAAAAGGAAAAATAAACTGATATACACATCAACATAGAAAAATCTCAGATGCCTCTTACTAAATGAAAGAAGCCAGACACAAAAGGCCACCATCTGTACGATTCTACTTATGTGATGTCCTGTAAAAGGGAGAGAAACTTAGGGACAGAGAATAGATTAATGGTTGCCAAGGGCTGGAAGTAGAGGGAAAGGATGCCTGTGTTGCAGCACAGGGAAGTTTTTGGGGCAGTGGAAATGTTCCATATCTTGATTGTGGTGGTGATTACAGGAATGTGTGTATTTGTCAAAACTCACAGAATTTTTACATTGAAAGTATGAATTTTGCTGTATGTAAATTATACTTCAATGAAAAAAATTGATAGGGCATCTCTGAATTAAAGAATTATGGTATCTGGTTTTCTGTGTAGATGGCTTGATCCAAAGGTAGAAGCAGAGAGGGAGTGGCCATTGGCCCCAAGGTCAACCACAAAGTTACGTGAACTGTTTTGAGTAAATCACACCGGCGGTTTCAAATCCAGGTTACTGGAGTCCTGGGGATTTATCTGAAAAGGTAGTGAGTGGAACCATGGAGTTATTTTTCACACTTCAAGAAAAAGGCTAAGGAAAGTCACGTTTTACCTGAGATAAGGTTGCCCAGACAGGCTGAATAAACTCTCAAGCTCTTTTCCTTTTGACTGGAATTCTCTTTCCTGCTGATTGTATCTCATTCATAGAGAGTTTAAAAAACCAACATGCAGCTTGGTAGATAAAAGTTCTTTATGAGAAGAGGCCCAGGGGGAAAAATTATAGAATGGCTTTTTGGTGGTGAAAACTTGGTGAACGGCCAGACTAAGCCATGCATTTCAGGGCAATGAAGGAACACTCTCCTTTGGAAAGGTCTGAAAAAATCCCCAACAAGTTTTTACTTGCCCTAGATAGCTTAGGGGCTGTTGTGTCTAATGTTGGGGAACGGCCCCTCCCACCTCCACCCCATGTCTCTGCAGGCCTGTAGGAGCTCCAAACACACCTGTGTGTAAACTGGAAACTGGTAAAAATATGAACCCTTGAGTTCGGATCAATACCATGCATCAGCGCCCTAGTTAGAGCACCTTTTCCTTCTAGGCTAGGGCACTCTTAATGAAAAGAAGTACATTTCCAAGGCCGAAACTGAGCCTCTTTGTTGACAGTTAGCACATCAGTTTTATGATTGTTCATTATAACAAAAAAAAATTATGGTTTTGCACCAACACTAGAAAAGGTGACGCCAAGCACTGGCTGAGGTGGGAAGAAGTGGGAGGTTATAACAGCAACCTTAGACCCACCTGTGCTCGGGCCAATTAACATGCCTTCCTTGCTCAGCTTGCACAGAGCTCAAGGGAGCTTAACAGGATTAGGACTAAATACCTTGTTGTTATTTTTAACATAGCTTAACTCTCTTGTAAATCTCTCCATTGTCCCTGCCAATAACCTCTTCATAAAGAGAGGTATCCAACCTTAGAGACATAACAGGTAGGACTAGGCAATAATTTATCTAAGGTCCTATTCACTAGTGGCCCATGGAGTTTGGTACCTAGAAAAGAGATTCGTGGCATAGTAGAAAGTTTATGGGCTTTGAAGTTAGATAGACTTGGATTTGAATCCTCATCCTGCCAAGTATGAGTCTTGGTCAAGTTCTCTTGCCTCTTTGAACGTCAGTTTCCTTTAAAATGCGGATACTATCCACTTTATAAAATTACTGTAAAGATTAGAGATAATGAATGGAAAGTCCCTGACATGGAATCATGGAACTTATCACCTGGTAGATGCTGAATAAATGTTGACCACACACACACACACACACACAAACACCTCATACACATATACATACATACACATATATATTTAAAATTTAATTAATAGATAACTAGAGGAAAAATAAGATGCACACTCTTTGACTTGTTAATATTTCTGAGATTAGGTTGTGTCTTTTAATCGATGTTAACCAAAAATTGCTAGCAGCACATAGAAGAGCATAGGTGACACAGTTTTCATCACTGGGCTGTGTGCACTTAGCTAAGTCTTCCCAAGTTGACTGCAGAATTGAGAGCTGGGAAAGGCCACTGTGGCTAATTTGTGTGCTGTGAAAGATTATCACTAGACACTAGACAGCCATCTGTCAAAAACATCTGGCTGACTTTCAAATTTCCAGGGATATGTAATTCAATTGCAGAGAAAATTAAACCGTGAGTTTAACCAAATAGGAAATGCACACAGAACTTGGCAAATTAACAGACGTCACTAAGTATGCTCAGAAGGTCAAGTTCACGGGCATAGACTCCCTAAATCTACATTTCTCTGACAGTATTTGTCTTACCTGGGAAGAATCTTTAGACTCTGAATGGAGAGAAAACTTACAATTGATTTTAAATGGTGATATTAAAGAAAGAAACGGTATCTGATTTTGTAAATAAATACACACTATTATTAGTTTTTAAAAATTCTATATTTTGATTAACATTTCTTTTTTTAAAAAATCTGTATTAAATTAATGGTGCACCTTATAACTGTTGGCATCTTATATTAAATATGGTCATAGTAAACCACCTCTTCAGTCACCAGCTAGTACCTCATATACTCATATTGATGTTTTCTATAACGTTTGCTGACTAGGCTGATGCAAAATTAGCAGTGGCAGGCAAATATATGGGCAATCATTACCCTCATTAATGATTAGGAAAATAAAAACCAAGACTGCAATGAAAGATCATTTTATAATCATTCATTTGGGCAAAAAAATACATAAGTCTGATCATGCCAAGTGTTAGAAAGAATGTGAATTCACAAGATCTCATATTCATTCCTTGTAGGAATGTCATTTAGTACAACTGCTTTGGAAAACATTTTTGACATTTTATCATAAAGTTGAACATGCGCTTGATCTGGAAGTTCCATTCCTAGTCCAAGAGTCACTGCACGTGTGCACCAAGAATCATGTACAAGGAAGTGGCTAGTTTGGTTTGTAACTCAAACAATCACACAAATACTTTTCCTCAAGACAGCCACTATACTTCAATGTGTAGCAGAAGTGCTTTTTGTATATTTCCTCTTTTGTCACACAGAATATTTAAAACACATGCACTCAATGGTGGAGAGTTACTAAAATTAATGACTTGTACTGCTTCAAGATACAGTTTTAAGTGCAACTGGCAGATTTGTCCTGAGAGTGTACGGCAATGAAGAATACAATGACTACTAGGACAGTTTAGTGCTACTGCCTTGGTTGATGCTTAGTCACTTGCAGTTTTACCTACCATTGCTTTTGCATCATCAATGCAGAACAGGAAAGGAAAATAGGAACAGGAAAGTCATATCTTAGAATTATTACGAAGATTGTTGTTGTTGTTGTTGTTTAGAGATAGGGCCTGGCCCTCTCGCCCAGGCTGGAATGCAGTGATGTGACCACAGCTCACTGTAATCTCGAACTCTTGGGCTCAAGTGATCCTCCTGCCTCGGCCTAGAAAGTGGTTTTGACCTTGCTGATCCCCTGAAAGAATCACAGGGACCCACAGGGGCAGGCTACACTCTGAGAATGCTGCTGAATGGTATTCCAATAAATATACTACAATTTATTTATTCTAATGGTGGTGGAAATTTGGATAGTTTCTAGTTTGAAGGTATTTCTTATAGTGTATAGAAAGCTTTTAAAATAAATTTTCCTCTCTGCCACATAAAAAATGTGCTTGACATGCAGAAGGCATTTAATAATTTCAATCATGAAAATTCCTTCACAGAGGAGTCCTCATTGTGTTCTGTTTAGGATTCCCTTACCCCTGTCTCACACAGTGCATAGTAGGAGCTCTCAGCTATAGATAACAATACATTTTCTCAAAGAGCCATAGAAAGAGATGAATTTTTCATATTGGGAGAGGCAGAAACTAGAAAATTAACCTCTGGGGACGCCTCCCACCCGAGGCTGTTACTGAACTATTCCATAGCTTAGGGGCAGGAGTAAACTCCCTGGGGGAACTGATGGTTCCTCCTGGCAACTGCTGCCCAATTCCCCCTAGGAAGCAGCTCCCCGGCCACCACCAGGATGCTCGGAGAAAAGCTGAATGTCTCTCCTTTGAGGCCTCCAGGTCTCTCTTCCCCAGACCTCAGGGACCAGAGGGTCCTGCTCCCTGCCCTCTGGCAGCCAGATGTGGGGATGGGATCCACATCTCTGCCATCTGGGACTTAGACCCTTGAAGGAAAGATGCCAAGATGCAGGGACAGTTGAGAGATCGATTATTCCTGACAATGGCAGGTGTTTCTGTGACATGCCCTTGAGCTGTTGGCTGCTGTCCTGCCTCTCTTGGTTCCTATGTATTTTCCAAGCCCAATTTCTCCCCAAAGTCCTGCTAATTCTGTGAACACCCCTGTGTCCTTCCTATAGATGTCTTCTTTGCTTCATTTGGGTCATGGGTTTCTGTCACTTGCATCCAATGACGCTGACTCATCCCATCCCTTCATCAGAAGCCTATCCTAAGAATCTTCTCTCAGGCCTGCGACCCAGGGAACCAGCATGCTGGGGTCAGCCCTTTGAGCCTCCGTCTTCCCATTAGCTTCTCCCAGCATGCCACCAGCCTTCCGATCAGGCCTGTGGCAGACCATGGTGGCACTATGCCCGCAAAGCCTCTTTTGCTCCCACAGGCATCAGTCATGCCCACCTCCACTCTCCCAGCACCTTGTCCTCACCTCCACGCAGGACAATCACATTCCCTTGCAGCTGTTTGTTCACCCATCTGCTGTCCCCTCTGCTTTAGATCTCTTCATCCCGTGAGCTGTCAGTGCCCAATTCATGGTGACCCAGGAAGCAGTTTACACCTTCCTGACTCCAGCACCAAAATGACCAAGAGTGAAGGACAAAGTGTGCTCTTCTCCCTCTCCCATGGGATCGTGAGGGCCGAATAATACAGGTCTATAAAGAGGAACCGCCGTAAAGGAGAAGGCTGGCCTTCCCAGCACAGACTCTAGGCATCTGCTTGGTAGAGGGTCTCTCCTTAAATTCCCAGGCACTTTTCCCAGCAGGGGAGGGGGAGGAGCTGGCCTCCCCCCGGGGGGTTGGAGTCATCCTCCAGCTCTCTGTCCAGCAGAGCTGCTCTGGGGACCCTTTAGTGGAAACTCTTGGGACACGGGGAGCAGCCGGGTAGACTGAGATACATTTTACCAGAAGCAAGAAGCCCCGAGTGCCACGTGAGTGCACCTCCACCCCACAGTCTGTCTCAGAGACCTGTCACTGCTGGGGAGAGCCAGGGAGCCCACAGAGGTGAGATAATGACTTTGGTTTGAGGGTCCTCTCTGCTGCATGGCACACTGTCAGGTCTTGCCTGACAGCACAGACTCCACATGGAGTCCATGTCCTCAGCCGGGCTGCAGGTGAGCCTGCCTCCCTCTCACACTGTCCCTCTGAGTAAGGAGTCAGAGGTGGCAGCACCTGGACCTGAAGCCTCAGGTGTCTCCCTCGGGTGGCTTGGCCTGGCCTCTGCCGCCTGCCCTGGGCACCATTTGTCCAACAACAGCTGAAAGGCCAAGCTGAAAGGCCCATTAAGCGCAAAGGCTCAGGGTAGTCCCAGCCTTGCTTCCCACGACTGCAGAATTGGAAGGGGCCTTTGGAGGTCACCCAGGCCTGTGGCTGGCAGGACCACCCCAAAGTTAATCACCTGGTCTGGGCAAATAGCTGTTTCGCAGAAGTGGCTTCACCAAGGAACGCATTTCTCCTGGGTCCCAAAAGTGAGGTTAGCCCCTTTTCCCATCATGACCCACGCCCAGAAAGGCAGGACGCAGGCCTATCACGTCATGGCTGGAACGCTGGAGGGGCGTCATTCAATAACCTGCTGAGTGGCTCGGACCACATCCCAACAAGGAATTCAGAGTCTTTGCCACGCCCTACCAGTGCTCCTCTGATTGTCAAAAGCAGGCTCCGGACCCCCAAAACTAGAGGGTACTGGGCATAGAAGAGCTGTTTAAATTGAAAGAGAAATGTAAATATTAAATTTAAACCTCTCCATTTAAGTTTAAATTTAATAATTAAATTTAAGTTGAGGAGAGAGAATGAAAATAAACAGACTGCTCAGCGGATTGAAGCTGCTGATTTGTATGTTTCTAAGCTCGAAGAATGATTCCTCGAGGACTCAGGGCTGGTGGGCCACCAGTGCCGAGACAAAGACAGGCGGGGCCCGGGCTCACGTGACCCTGGCTTCAGTGTTCTGTGTCTTTCCTGCTCCACATCTCACCCCGAAACACGCACAACAGAGCCATGGGCGGGGATGGAGAGACCTGGGACCTAGTGCCAGCTCTCCCATGGAGTGACCTCAGACACCTCCTTATCCCCCAAACCTCAGCTTCCTCTTCTATAGAGAGAAGGACAAGGGCTGTCACCTGAGGACCTCATAAGGTTTTAGTAGAGCTCCAATGAGACAAGGCGCATTGAGTACAAAGAGCTGCACAATGCGAGCCATTCTTAGTGTTGTTTTTGTTGCTGAGTGTGGCCATCCCTGCCCAGAAGGCAGCACACAGGACATGCCCGGCTGGCTGGGAATGTGGGCCACAGGGCACCTGGCAGTGGTCTGTGAGTCGAGACAGTGTGCCCAGGAGCTAGGTGTCTGAATAGCGAATGCAGACGTGCCCAAGGGCGTGGACAGTCACACACTCCACAAAAGGGTCTGAGTGCGTAGCTATGGGCACCCCCAGTTTCAGGGCCAGATGTTCCTCCAGCCCGTCTTGAAGCTGGGAAGCAGAACAGAGACCAGAGTCTGGGGTTGGGGCTGGGGTGGGGGCCGCTTGAAGCTGCCTTGAGCACTGGCCATGGGAATGCTGGTGACCATATGCCATCTCCCGTTGCCTGCCTGGCTGGGTAAGACTGAGCTTCTGTGCCTTTAAAATTGTTTGACATCTCCGAGATTGGAAACAGAGCTCCCCAGCAGAAGGCCGGCAGTAGCTATGGAATGCTGTTCTAATATAAAACTTGCTCTCGGTGGATTTAAACTGATACTCCCACTGGCAGGCGTTGGAGCGAAATCACCTATTATGGTCCTGGAAAAGGCCCCAGATTCTCCAGCCTGATCCTTCACCCATGTGGCTTGGTGAGAATAAAGCTATTTTCCTTCTCAGGCTGTGTAGCCTGTCTCCCAACCTCAGCTGACCAGGTGACCCTGAGATTCTGGTCCAGAGGCAGGACTGAGAGCTCAGGGCGGGGGAGGGGATCCCCGAGGTGTTTTACCATAAGGCGCCCTCCATCCTAGCCCTGCAGGAGTGCCTGGCCCACCATCAACACATGGCAAAGCCCACGCTGGCAGCAGGTCTCTGCTCTGCTACTCTTCCTACCACTCTGGGCTGCCTTCCCTCCCTCTAGACCACAACATCAGGGGTTTGTGCCCATTCTGCATGTTTGCAGACGAGAGCTGAGCCTGGTGCTCCGGTTCTCCTCCTGGCCAGTCAGCTCCCTGATGGGAAGGTCCCTTCTTCCCACTACAGCCTAAAGAGTCTCCAGCTACTCTCCTCCTGGGCCCCGCCCTCCCATGGCCAAGTCCTCTGCTCAAATGCAGGCTCTAGAGACAGAGAGAGCAGTGTGGAATCCAGGTCTGCTGTCTGGTAACTGGGTCACCTCGGCCAAGTTACTAGGTCTTTCTGATCCTCGGTTTCTCCCTCTGTAAAATGGAAACAGTAATCAACAGATTTCAGGATGTTAAGAAAATTAAATGGGCTGGATTATGCACAATAGCCTAGCACGGCAGCTAAGTGTGGTCCCGGAGTCCCCAAGTCTCTTTCAGGGTAGCTGCGAGGTCAAAGTATTTTCATGAAAATATCAAGACGTTATTTTCCCTTTTCCCTCTCATTTTCTTACAAGGGTATAGTTGAGTTTTCCAAAGGCTACTGGCTCTGAGAGCTATTGGAATATGTGCTGTATGTTCTTGTTTTTAAAATGTTCTCAGTTTCGATTTATAAAATGGTAAATGTCAATAGATACAAACAAAAGTTCTCTCAGGCCCTCAATAATTTTTAAGCATGAAAAGGGGGCCCTGGACCAAAAAAGTTTGAGAACCACTGGCCTAGCACAACCCTGGGTGCATAGTAGGTCTTCGTCTCATTGCCTCTGAGCTGTCCTCCTTCCCCAGGTCCCCGTCCCTTGAATCAGCCGGTCCCATCCTTTGCACCAAAAGGATGCATTTTATTGTTCATTTCTTCCCAGTCCTCACTTGCTGTACCTTCACCTGTTGAAAGACTCTAACTACCTGACCTGATGCCTTGGTAATGGCTCCATTTCTCATGTTGCATAACATCGTTACATGTGGGCAGGCCTGCGGCATTATTATATTATCTCACTATGCTGATTTCATCTCGGCCAAAAACAAACAGGCTGGGCTGTTTATGAAGACTGAGCAGTCTCACTGAAGGTTAAAGTCAGACTAAGACCTGTGGGTGCACTGGCTGGGCAGCCATAGGCATGCACAGGAATGTGGCTTTGGCCTTGATTTTTAGCCAAGATCTGCTTGGCTTTGTCTTCCATCTTTGGAAGGCCAAATACTCAGATGCCTACTTCAACATCCTGTGTCGTCTCTGAACTTGAGTAGCATCAGTGAGCTTTGGCCGACTGTGCACATGCCCGTATCAGTCAGGGTTTGATCAGAGGAACAGAAGCCACTCTAGTATTAAGAAGAGGTATTAAGAAGAGGAAGAGGTTGAATGCAGGCAATTAGAGGCATTCCCAACCTGACAAGAGCAGGAAGGATCAGAAAGGCCTCTTTCAAATCTGGAAGTTCAGAGATCCCAGGGAAGTGGCCATGAGTGGCCTCAGCTTCTGGTAGCACCAGAGTGGCTGGTTCTCCAAACCGCATGTGCAACTTCCAAGGAGCTGCCCCGCTGCTGCTGCAGGTCTGGCTGCCCTGCGTAGGAAACGGTGGCTGCTCCTTCTCTCCTGCATCCTTAGAAGAAGTGATTGCACCGCGTGGGTAGAGTCTGACCTGAAGCTTGCTAGCCAGGTGGTCTGGGAAGCGCTTCCAGGCTTCTTGCCCCTGTGGTTTGGGCGATCGCTTAGGTCAGGGGATCAACAGACAACACCTCTCCTGGTTGCAGATCCCAGCTGATCTGTGAAACAATGTTTAGTATAAACGGTGCATCACTCAGATGTATTATTGATATTTGAATATTTCCTCTCAAAAATTTCAGGTTTATTTTTGTATCCCAGTAGTTTGTCTATGGCCATGAATTATGGCTTTTGTTCAATATTTATTTTAATACTTTGGCTTTCAGTTTTAGACTAAACTATCTGTGTGGTACAGTCTTACTAGGCTTTTCCAAAGTGATATAGAGTAGGAGTGGAGAGATACTATTTACCTTTTAATAAAACATTATACTTTTCTTTATGCTCAAAATAATGGATTACTACGTGCACCGAATATGCTACATTTAAACTTATTTGAAAATGTCTTTCATTGCACTTTTTTCTGTCATCTGTACGTGGATGGCATGGGTCTCACGCACTCACGCAGGAGAGAATTATTAACATGGTAGTAGTTACAAAGTCTATTTGTACAGTTTTAAAAGTTCTCTCTTTTTACAAATTGACTTTCACAATTTTAGGTTTTTTTTTTTTTGTTTTGTTTTTTTTGGCATCTTCTGTGATTTTCTGAGCTGATAATAACCTCCTGGGAGTCAGGATTTAAAACTTGGGTAATGACATTTTGAGAACAGCACTATGACAGGCATTCTTCGTTTTACCATGTCCCCCTGACTGACGCCGGCCCGCCAGGTCCCTGCTGGTGTCCCCGGTGAGTGCCCAGGGCGTGTTCCTCACGTGGGCGACCAAGAGGCTCGGGAGAGCCAGGTCAGAGCAGGAAGGACTTGCCTTTCTCATGTCTTACAGTGAATGCTGTTGATTTCATTTTACTTATAACCAACCAAATAAGGAGGTGGAGGCTGGAGCTAAGTGGCTCTGCATTTCTGACTTAGTTCAGGATGTTCTGGTGCTTTCGTAGATTGGCAACCTGGACAGCTGCTTGGCTGGCCCGGTACTTAATTCAGCTCCATTAGGAGCATTTGAAACACTGACGACGGCTTCTGGGCGTTTCCTCTCCTCTGTTCTTACCAACTGGGAATGACTTCCCACCAGCTTCTCCACCCGCTTCGTCTTCTCCCAAGAAACTCGAGGCCTAGTTTGGGGCTAGACGTGGACCACGTTGGGATGCTCTCTAGGGGTTTCCAGAAGACTTTCTGGTCCCATCACCCAGAGCAGACAGAGTAGACAAGAGACAATCTGGATCCATTTTTAAAAATTCCAGGGGCCCTCACCATGTCGGGTCCAGGAAAGGTTGTGCAGTGGGCGTGGCCTTAGCTGTCCATTTGTGTAGAGTGAAGAGTGAGGACTCCACTGGGGACAGGATGAGAGACTGCGGTGTAATCCAAGGATGAAATCCAGGCATATGGCAAGGAAACAGGGATGGGAAATACGGTGCAAGAAGTAAGCGGAGACCAGAAAGATGCTGAAAGGGCGCCTGTGTTAGTTGCTAGGTGTGCCGTAACAACGCATCACAGGCTGGGCGTGGTAACAACAGAAATTTATTGATTCACGGTTCTGGAGGCAAGAAGTCCAAAGTCAAGGTGTCGACATGGTTGATTCCTTCCGAGGGCTGTGAGGGGAGGATCTGCTCCTGGCCTCATCTCTGGCTCACAGATGCTGTCTTCCCTTGATGCCCTTTCTCATTGTCATCCCTCTGCACTTGTCTGTGTCCATGTGTCCTCTTTCTATAAGGACACTAGTCATATTGGCTTAGGGCTCACCCTAAAGACCTCACTTTAACTTGATTACTTTTGTAAGGACACTCTCTCCAGATAAAGTCACATTTTGCGGTTCTGAAGGTTAGGACTTAAAAATACATATTTTAGGGTAACACAAATTCAACCTATGACAGTGCTCATGATGGAGAAAGAAGTGCATATGTTGTGATCCCAGTGTAAGTGCTATCATACACACAAACACGCACAGCACACGCAGAAAATGACGGGTGATCAAGTGTTCGTCTTGGTGTGGTAGAATTTAAGTCAATTTTTTAAAATGATAGTTTCTTAAGCTGGACATGGTTGCACACACTTAAAAATAGTCCAGGGTACTCTGGAGGCCGAGGTGGCAGGATCACTTGAGTCCAGGAGTTTGAGTCCAGCCTGGGCAACATAATGAGATCCCATCTCTTTAAAAAAAATTTTACTTTCTTGAGTTTTAAATTTTTTTTACCTTGAACACATTAGCTGTATAATCTGGCAAATATTCTGATGAACATTAGGGGCAATAAAAGAGTAAAGGGAGGGGGCATCCCCATGGTTCTGACAAAGAATGGCTGAAGAGAATCACAGGGCCATTTGGTGACAGCCTTCAGGATGTGCTGGGTGACAGTGTCCCAGGCTGGGAAGCCACGGACCCTCAGAGGGTGTGTGGCACAGGGCCAGGGTAAGTGCCTGTACTGGGGACATGCCAGTAGGATTGACTTTTTTTTTTTTTTCCCACTGCTAATACGGACTGGTTTACCCTCAATGTTTAGTGAGGCAAGTCTGTCCATAAAAAAGCAAGGGTCTTTTAGAGCACCGTGTGTGGGCCTCAAGTGGGGGTCATTCCAGCCCTGGATGGCTTCTGAATCCCCCAATGCCTCCCGCCACCCCACGCTCTGCCTGGGAGTTCACTTGGCCACACCCAACAGCGCTGCTCTTGGAGGGGCTGGGAGGATCTAGAGCTACTGGGGCTACTGCCCTCTTCCCCGGCTGCCCCTCATTCCTGCCTAGGCCAAGGGGCCCTCACTGTCCCTGTCCTACTTCCTCTCTTACCCACACACAGCTCATGTGGGTTTTGGCCACCCAGGGGCAGTTTCCAGCACACACAAACACAGATGGGTGGTCTGGTACATAGAAAATGCCAGCTCTCCCCATCTAGAAAGAGCCAAGCCTAGTTTTGCTTTTTCTTTCCCATAAACCATCTCCAAGGGCCCTGTGGAAAATGGCCATATCCCCACTTCTGGGGACATGCCTGGTTTTGGGGAACAGCTAAGGGCTTATTTGGCCATGCCCCTCTGTTTGAAAGCTTCCCGTGGGCTTGCTTTCCTTCACTACGGGGCAAGAGCTCCTCCGAACAACACTTTTATCACAACTTCTTCTCAGGCAGGAATGGGGGCTGGGGTGAGAGGCCAACTCTTTGAACTGCCCCTCAAAATTCAGAAGCAGCATTAGAGCATTACTTTATAAAAAGCGAAAAGTTGGGGATAAGCTAATTGCCCTTTTGTCATGGAATTTCTAAGAACATTAACTTGTTCCTAAGATAGTCCTTGGAACACAGAAAATGCCCAATAAGTGTCTGCAAGGTGAGTTTGGGAACCATTTAAAAATAGGTATGGAGTCTTATCAGTCAGTCAACAACCTTTTATTGAACATCTACAGTTGGTAGGCACTGCTCTGTGAGACAGCAAAGAATCGCATAAAATAACAGGCCAATGCCTGTAATTTGGTCATTGGGAGAGCTGAATATGAAATAGTCTATTTGCTGTGATTATATGTTTTATTTATTTTATACTGTTTACATAATTTTTTTAATTCCTAGAAATAAAACCTGGAAGTGAAATATTGAGCAATAGAATTTTAATTTAATGAGGATTTCTTCGTTAAGGTTTAAAATCTAATCATCTATCTAATTTAGCTGTTCATTTCCTTATTTATTTTCCCTCCTTGCTCCATAAGGATCTAAGGAGGCTTAGAAGCTGATTTCTGCTTCTAGTCTGTGGGGCTGCAGGATTAGTCTTCCTTTGCCTCGAGGGCCACACGCAGGAGAGAGAGCAGGGTTTCTCCAGGGCACACCTGCTGCACCTGCTCAGGAGCCACTTGGGCGCTTGTGAAAAGGGTGGTGGCCACACCTCCCCTGGCACCTGCTGAGTCAGTCTCTGCAGGGGAGGTGCCAGGTTCAGATTTTTCCAAAGCTCCTCTGGGGATTCATCAGCAGGTTACCTTTTGCCGGTGTTGACAACCATTTTGCACCTCTGCCAGGGATCCTTCTTCAACATATGGACATGGTGGGGGGAAGAGGGCCCAGGTCTCCAGCAGCAGCCCCGTCCCCCCCACACAGGTGGGCTGTGGTCAGGGACACCTTCCATCTGCAGCAAGGCTGACCTACAGCCTGGTGGCAAACTGGCCCCACTGCCGGCCTGTTGGACACTGGCAGCAACAGAATGGGAACAGGACATGACCTGTTTGTTATCTGTGGCGATGACTCTCACAGTGTGGCCTGTGGATCAGAGGCACCGGCATCACCTGGGAATGCAAACTCGTGGGCCCCACCCCAAACTCACTGAGTCAGAAACTCTGGGGTGGGGCCGGACACCTGTGTCATGAGCCCTCCAGGTGATTCTGACGATAAACTGGAGAATCACTGATCCATGGAGCAGACTCTTTCCATAATTACCTTCTTTTAATCTCCCTGGCAGCCATTTGAGGGTAGAGAGGTTGGTTAGGTATCTGCCTGAGTCCCAGAGTCTGCCAGCAGCAGAGGCAGGAGCCAAGCCCAGGTCAGTTGGCTTCTAGCTCCTTCCACTCCTCAGGTACCCAAGGGCAGCGGTGACGGGCAGGAGACGCCATGCCCTGAGAGGGGCTGGGCCACCCACTTTGATGGGTGGGGAGGGTGTGGGAATAGGGGAGCAGCCTCATTTCATAGCCAGCAGGGCCTCTTTGGAAGCAGGAAGCCCCTGAAGGCATTCCTGTGCTCTCCCCCCTCCCCACCCATAGCCTCCGTGGAGAAGCTTCCTCATAGCCAGAAGCAGTGGGGAATCAGGGGGCCAGGAAAGAAAACTTCCCTGGAGTCAGACAGAGCTGGGTAGCAATGCCATTTCTACCCTTGCACATATTTAAGAGCTTGCATCTCAGTTTCTTGATCTACAAAATGGGGACGATACAACCTGTGTGGCTGGGTTTCTGTGGGTAATAAATGAAACAGAGCACATGATCTGCTTGGGCAGTGACTGGCGCAGAGGTACCGAAGAAATACTTGCTGTTTTTCTTTAGGTACTACCGAGTCCTTGTTCACATGGTATAAACTCCATCTGTGGGAATTTAGGACACCGTCACTAAAGAAACAGTAGCCAAAATTACAGACATAATGAAGAAAACCCAATATGCCAAAATCCAAATTTGCAAACCAAATAAAGGCAAATTGCTCTCTCTGCAGAATAATTCTCCTGTTTACAAAAACCCCCAAAACATACCCAGAGATCCCTTTTAAATCGTGTTAAATCATGTAACTATTTCATTTAGTCAGTCTTTTCGGGAACATATTTATTGGGTAAAGCACAGAATTAGTGACAACCTGGGCATCTCCAGCTCAGAATCGCCCCAGGTGGGAGGAGGAATTTTCCTCTTAAATTACATGAGTTCACCTTGAGCATTTGAGATTAAAATAAAATTCCACTTGAAAATCCTCTGCATAAATGTCTCACTGTTTTGACTTTCTGGCCATAACGAAAATGCCATAAATGGCAGTATTGACGAAACTACAGTAAGTCCTCACTTATCATAGTTGATAGCTTCTTGGAAACTGTGACTTTAAGCAAAATGATGTATGACGAAACCATTTTTTTCTCATCATTATAATGAAACCACATTGAACGAAATGACATTATTTGAGGACCTGTTGTCTGTTGCTTTGCTTAAAGTTGCAGTTTCCAAGATCCTATTAATGACGTTGAGGATTTGCTGTACAGGAATATAATTCACAGGAGAAACCGTCCTCAATGGACACTCACTGGGCTTCTCTCTCTCTTTATCAAGATCATTTATGAACCCTGTGACCTTATGCCAGGTGGGTGATGTCTCTGAGCTGTTCAGTGCCTGCGTCTGTGAATAGGGCCAGAGGCTGGCATCACACAGTGGGTCCGTGCCAGGCCTGGCTCCGGGATGCCAGCTTCCCTTCCTTGGATCGTTGCAGTGGGAGATCTGGCCGTGGCGACTGCTACCATTTCTGTGCTCTCATAAAAACACATTAATTTTGACATGAAAGTCTTTCAAGCTGTGCCTTTAACACAGGTTTCCCCTTTTGTGAAAAGCTTTTGCTTTGCTTCGAAGGACACCAAGTTTACCTGGGCATGAGGCCACTGGGAGATGCCATGGTGTCTGCATGAATGACAGTTTCAGACCACCCGGAGCATGTGTTCTTGGACCCACAAACCTGTGGGACATGCCTTGTGGGGGGTCCCAACCTTGGCTGCATGTCAGATTCCTAGAGGAAGCCTTTAAAAAATACAGGTGCTGGGGACCTACCCCTAACACACCAAATGAGTCCTTGGGATGTTGTCATGCAGTCTGCCTGATTCCAGGCCATCACCATGGAACTGGAGTCCCTTTCATGGTCTTCTGCCCAGGGCAGCCCAGACCACTCCAGGGTTCAAGCAATAGCTGGGGTGCCTTTCTCATGCTGGAAGTTTTTCATTTTATTTCAGCCGCGTAAGCATTGTTTTTGTGCTTGGCAAGATAGCAGATGTGCAGCAAGCATTTCATGCAAGAATTTTACTGAAAGGACACTGAGGCTCAGAGGGGTGAGGAGGCCGTCCAAGCTCACACAGCTGGAAAGCGAGGACAGCAGGGTTCAAAGTCAGCTCTTGGCTCCAAAGCCTGTGCTCTTTCCACTGCTTACAAATAAGCCGGCGACACCTGGGGCTGCAGCCCATGAGCCAAATCCAGCCCACTGCTTATTTTCATACAGCCAGGGAGCCAAGAATGGCTTTTACATTTTTAAAAGGTTGTAAGAAAACAAACATAAAAACATGCAAAACTTTTTTAAAGTGCAAACACAGAGGCTGTGCGTAGCCTGCTAAACCTAAAACATTTACCATCTGGCCCTTTAAAAGGAAAATTTGCCAATTGCTGATGAAAACTGGGACACATGTCCCCTTCTGAGCTCCCTGTGGGATGGCCGGTGAGATGACACAGGGTCACTGCGTCCTTCCAAGGGTTCATTGTCAAAAACACAGTAGTTCTGACTCAATGTGACTTCGGTCTTCAAAGACTTTTGCAATCCTTGTTTCGCTGGCTTGGCCCGCAGGTGGTATGTGTTCATTTGGATGCGTCAGTGTTTGCCAGGGCATCACAGAGAGTGGAGGGCCTTGTCATTTTTCACCTGCTACATGAAGAGTTTTCCATCAAGGGCCTCTCTTCACACCGAGGGGCTGAGGCCAAAGGCTGGGCCCCCTTAAATCAGAAGCCAGAGCAATGACTGTCCCAGTCCTATTATATTCACTCTTGGTTGATCCTGGCAAACATTCTGTGAGGTTGAAGAGAGGCTACTTTTATCCCAATTAAAAACAAAACAAAGCAACCTTCTTTACAGATGATAAAAATATGGCTCAGAGAGTAGAGGGATTTGCCCAAGCTCACTAAGTGGTGGGTCCCCATTTGCAGCCGGTGGTGGGTCTCTCATCCTAAACATCGTGCTCCTCCTCTAGGCCACAACAGCCACGGCTCGGCCCTGTGTCTAGAAAAAAACACCCCCAACTTGGAGTCAGGCAAAAGAACCACTACGTGGAGCATGACCCAACAGACTTTTCGAGGCTTTTCTATGTCTTTAGGGATATAATCCTTGGTTTGGACCTTCTCTTTTCTATTGATTTAGGATATTGCATTACTCCAAGTGGACATTAACTTGTAGCAGACTCAGGATCCAAATGATTCTTATTGTGTAGAAGTGCCTTGCTCTTCTCTGGTGGGATAGATTACAACCAAAAGGTTACAGTTTTGCTGCCTTATAGGACAATCAGTTTCATAAGGAATTTAGCAATCTTAATTGCAGCCCTTTTTCTTTCAGTGACAATTACTAACTATTCTATATTTTAAAAAGTGAATCTTGCCGTTCTGTCAGTTCCCTCACTAGTGAGTTAAATCAATCTTGGGCACATGCTCACTATTTATTTGTATGAGTCATGTTTTTAACTTTTTGCGAACTATACTTTGACACTCTCATCATGCCTGCCAATGGAGACCTCCAAGCTCAAATCCCCAAGCTGCAGAGGCCACCCTGGGGTCTGACATCGTCTCTCTGTGGGTCTGTTAATCCGTCAAGAGCTGGCCTGAGGTGGTGGAAACCTTTAGCTAGCACAGCGAGGTTTGACTCTTGGCTCTGTCCTTTAAAAGCTGAGTCATCTCAGCTGACTGATACGACTCCTCTCAGTTTCAGTTTCTTCATCCATGAAATGGAGACAATGCCCTCACTTGTTACACGAAAATAAAATAATGTATGATGATAGAGTGGGTGAGGACACAAGTCCCGAGCCATGCTGCCTGGGTGTGCCTCTTGGGTCTGCTGATTTCCAGCTGCATGAACTGGGGAAAGCATTTCACTTTATTGTGCCTCAATTTTCTCATCTGTAAAATGAGGTTAGTACCTACCTTGTAGGGTTAAATGTACCTTGTGGGGTTAAATGAAAAAAAAAAAAAGCCTTTGGAACTGTGACTGGCGCACACTGGCGCATATTGTACGCACTTAATAAATGTTAGCTGTGATGAGGAAAATAATGATACTGATAAAGTACCTAGTAGAACACCTAGTACATAATTAATTCTCAAAGAATTGGTAGCGGTCAAACACCAAGGATGTCCACCATCCAGACTCAAAGAGTCATGGAGAAAGGCCTGTTTACACATGAAAACTAAAAGATTAGGAGAAGTCAAGAAATGTGCCCAAGATCACTCAGCCAGAACTAGAGCCTCGGTCTCAGAACTTGCAGCCCAGGTTGTCTGCTGCGCAAAGCTAAGGAGCTCGACACGAAAGGCCAATACGACCATCTCTGCTGTACGTGGCCTCCTTCCCCGCTGCTGGATTCTGCCCTGTACCCTTAAGTGATTCCCTCCCCACGGGAACATCTTCCCCTGCTGCTCCTGCTGCTGCTCATTCAACTCTGCTGTGGGGCCAGGGGGAAAGTCATGGCCTGAGCAAAATACGCCAGGTCAGGGATGGTGCCATCCGGTCCTAGGGACGTCCTACTCCCTCCCCCACCTCCCACTCCCTGGGGTCCTCAGCTTCACGCCAGTGCCCCCAGACAAAATAGTTAAAGATTTCCATCCCAAGTGAGGACGAACAGAAAAAACAAACCCACACCACACCACATACCCTAAATACCAGACATTCCTCAGATGGTTTGCCTTATAGGTGATTGGCCACAGACGTCCCCAGAGTACCAGCAGCACATATCCTAGAGAGCAGGGCTGGGGATGGGGGTGCTGCTCCTCCCAGAGTCTAGAAACAGGCCCAGGATGCTGCTGTCTGCAGTAAGTCTGGGGTCATTTCCCACCCCCATCAAATCAGCCACATGCTGGAATCCAGGTGTTCCCAACAACATACTCTAGGTGCATGGAAGGCTAAGAGTCATTTAAACATTTACTGAAGACCCACTGTGACTCTGGCACCACGTGAGGAGCACAGTGCTCTCTTGAGCATTTGAGTTAACTCTTGAAAAGTAGAAGAAATGGGGTTTTCTTTGGTCACATTTTCAAGATTGCTTTTATGTAGGTGTGAAGGAAAGAGCAAACAACATTGTACTGTGTATTTAATATGTGCTCAGATGCTTGCTGGCCTTTCCCATCTGGCTGCTGTCTGGGGTTAGTTAGAGAGCATTGGCTTGCAAGCCCAGCTCAGGCTGGCGTAAACATGGCAGAAATGCATTTAGGTAGGGACAGGGAAGCCTGGAAGCATTAGGCTAGAAAAGCTGATCAACAATGCCACCAACGATACAGATTCTTTGGCTGTCTTCACTCTGCCATCCTTGGGGTGGGCTCCGTCCTGAGGCTGGTTCTGCTTGTGGTCAGAAGGTGGGTTGCATTCAGCACTGATATGGGAGAGAAAGAGGCGATGTCTCCAGCAGACAGTTCCTCTCAACTGCTTGGCTGGAATGAGGTTGTATGTCAGTTCTAGAACTGATCATCCGCAGGGAGAACGGTGTCATCCTTGAACCAATCAGGTCCGCCCTTGACTTGAGGCCAATTCTCCCCAAATATTGCTGCTCTCCACAAGGGAGGGGGTCACAGGTGTTGGGGAGACAGGTACAATGTTCATCATTCATCCCAGACAGCCTTGAAAGCTAAATGACTTGCTCAAAGCCACGTGCATCTCTCTGAAGTCCAAGACCTTGCACGTTCTTGTTGCTTCATTGTGCTGTCTCATGAGACAAGAAGAGGGGAGGAAGGACTGGGGAGTTGAATTTTAAGGACTCTTTCGAGGCATGGAGCTACGGGGAAAAACTCTGGGTTTATTAAAGCATCCTTCCCTCTCCCCCTTTCCCTTCCTTTCCACTGGGATTCAGACCACAGGCACCACCGTTGCGTAGGGATCAGCTCACACCACCCGGGGTCCTTTCAGCATGTCAGAAACAACTCTCTTTGGGCTGGAGTCCATCGTCTAGATTTTACTGGACAATGGGGAGAGTTACCAGGAGGTTTCAGGATATTTAGGATCAAGTTGTGTTTCCTTGCAGCTGTTTTAGGAAGGAAGCCCTAGGGAAGCAATTTTCAGAGAATCTATTTTAGGCAATAGTGTCGCCCTGTGGCGTGGCGGGGCCATGTGGGGTGGGGGTGGGTGCAGAGAAGGAAGGAGACAGACAGCTGTGGTGGGTGGTAGCTATTTGGGAACAAACTTTTTTTTTGGCTACTCAAGTTCAAATCAGCCAAAGTCCACAGCAACTGACACCAACCAGGTCATAAATACCGCCTACAGATGGCACGACCTCAAATTACCACCAAGGCAATCAGTCTTAAACATCTCGCATGTGCTGGAGAGGGAGGCTACATGTGACAGGATGTGATCCCTGCCTGCGACCTAGATGAGGCTGCTGCACAGACGAAATGCTACCTAGTAATGCCAGAGAATGCGACGTGTGCTAAGTGGGGAGGGGAGACAGACCGTGATTCCAACGGGATTTGGGAGCAGGGTTTCCCAAGGTGGGATCCTTGGAACCTTTATCCCTCAAAATATACTGGAATTTTTTTTTAAAAGTGCTCTAAGGCCCTCCAAATTGGGGCAAGGCTGTGTTTTTTATGTTACTTTTAGAGTTACCCAGTGCATTTGAGTGTCTTAAAGGCCTAAGAAATCTCACAGGACTTATTAGCTTATTTAATAGCTTGATTCTGAAATGTATTTGCCCATGAAACGCCTCCTTCTCTCAAGGAAAATAGGAATGGCCTATGTGTTCGTGTCCCATGGAACCACACTGCCCCCTGTGGTCAAAACCATCCAGGAGGCATCGCAAGGACAGCCCATGTGGGTGCAAAGGGCTTTGCTCCTTGGAACCCGGGAACAGCCCGGGATTGGCAAGCTGCTTTGTCACGATCCATCTAACCAGCAAATATGGGTGCTCCAGGGTGCAGCCCAGAGAACAGGGCTGTCGTGCTGCTTTCTGGTAGCCAAGCAACATGCCTGCCCGTCAGGGGAGCTGATGATGAGCCTGCAGGCATGAAGTGGGTGGCCGTGGAGCAGAGTGCAGCTAGCCCGAAGGGTTTGTTGTGTCTTTCCCAAGCTTTCCTGTCCCCTCCTTCCTTTGGGATGGAGCCCTGATTCCAGGGTCCTGCCAGACAGCCTCTGTCCCTACTTGTTAGTAGGGACTCTCTACAGTGTTACAGTGTTAGTCCTGGTGGGGTCCTATCTCCCCAGATCCCAAACACCTCTTCCTATTTGTGTGCCTATACCCTGAATGTTCTCCCCACTCCCAGCTGCTAGCTCAGGCTAACTGCTCCCCATCCTTTGTGAGTCCATCCGGCCACCTCCTGGCCAGTCCTACCCTCCCTGGGGCCTTGGGCCCTTCCAGCCTCCCACCCACATTGGGCAACTTGCATTGTTCTCACTTCCCTCGCATGAGACTGACTTCTCCAAGGAGCGTCTAACATCTTAGGAGGGAAGGACTGTGTCTTTCATTCTTTCTCTTTCCATCCCCTCTCATGCCCATGGACTCCAGGGAGCCGAGAGGACACCACCCTCCCTGCCTCTTCCCTGGAGCCTATAGCATCTCTCCCTGTTGCTGTCCCTGGAATAGCCCTGCAGTGTCAGGATGCTGTGAGCACAGGTCTCAGGGCCTCCCTCCGGGCCCCTTCTCACCCTGGGCTGCCCCTAGACTGGGCCACATGTGGGGCATGGCCAGCCTTCTCCGGAACCCAGAAAACATTTCTCCAACATTCAGTTCTGAGCTTAAGAGAATTAAACTTCCCTTTCTGAAAATAAGCTGCACAGTCTCTAGAGAAAGGCCCAAACAGGCAGGAAAGCCCGAATACGGCTGCAAGAGCTCGGGTCCCCTTGCTGTCCCTCCTGGATGCCAGCCTCACACAGGCATTCCTGGCCACAGAGGGCTTGGGGCCGGGGGCGTCTCACACTGGGGAGTTCAGGCAGCAAAACTCCTGCAATATATAATGTTTGCATGGAGGATATTCAAATAAAAATGCCCAGTAGAATTTCTTAGGACCATATGGTTACCTTTGAGCATTGTGTTCTAAAACTTTGCAAGGAGAGAGCTATGATCAGAAAGGAGATCCCAAACCAGGGTTCTGGAGACACCAGGTGGGAATACAGTCAAGCAAAGTCCCGCCAGCTGCGTATACAGAACACGTTCCTTAGCGCAGTGTTCATTCTGTGACCTCAGAATGTCCCCTTCCCCCAACACACACATGCAGACTCAGCCTCTCCTGCAGCCCCCACCGGCCCCCACCCTCTCTGTCCCTAAGAGCCCAGGAGCCCCCCACATCCTAGGCTCTGCCACATGTACACAGGGTTCCCTCTGCTCCTCGGTCCTTCTCCCTCCCTCTGCTTGCTTAATTTCTATCCCACTCGCCAGGCGCAGACCAAGTTCTCCATATACTATTGGTTAAATACATAAGCTTTGGAAACAAACTGGAGTTTCAGTGTCTGCACTGTCACTCTCCAGCTGGAGATGGTCACCATCCAGGGAGGGTGAACACTTGACCCAGAGCCATGGGAGAAAAGGGCAGAACTTAATCTAGTGGTTGGGAGACCCCAGCTTCCCTAGCTGTGTGGCCTTGGGCAAGTGATCTAACCTCTCTGGTGCCTCGGTCTCATCATCTATAAAATGGGGATAATAAGAGCACTGATGCATCATGTTGTATACAGTTGTGAGGATTAAGTAGGGGTAATAAGGTACATGCCTGGCACTCGGTAGGGGTGCGGTGTTAGCTATCTGGAGGCGAAACATCCGCTCCCCTAACCTACTCCTGGCAGCAGTCCCCCACTACAGCATCTTCCACTGGAGAGCTCTGTGGCTCAGCTCATATCCTCTTTCCCGGCTCTGCACTTTTTACTCTGGGACCTAATTCACTCTGAGTAGCCGATCTTTGTTAGCCATCTCCACATTTCCATTGTTGAGTTCTCCCGGGACAGAATCTCTCTTCTGATCTCCCCGCCAAGTGATCCAACTGATAGCTGAATTGGAAGTGCCCTGTTCTGACACAAGGCCCCTCGTGGTGTGTTCCTGGCTGCCCTTCTCTCCTCACCACCCGCCCCAAGCCCCGGCCTCACTGAATTTCTCCTCATTCTCCCAAGCAGTCGCCTCTTCATAAACCCAGGGCTTTTGTTCCTGCGGCTTGGAATGCCACCTGCTTCTCTGCCTGGGAAACACCCATTCACCAGGAGCTGGGCCAACTGTCCACCTCTTGGAAGCCTTTCCCAGCTTTGGGGCTCTGCCCTTTTCTCCTGTGGCTCTGGGTCAAGTGTTCACCCTTCTTGGACTGTGACCATCTCCAGGACGTAGGCTGCGTCTCCTGTGTCCTGCACCCAGCAGGGCTGGTGCGCTCGTAAGGTAACGTCCTGCTGGTGAGTCAGTTGACTCAGCTGCATGCACAGAGGACCTGGATTCCTGCAGACAAGCTCCAGCCCCACACGGCCACTTCCTGCCTTGCTGAGTCTCAGTCTGCTCCTCTGCAAAATGGCCACAGCACCTTCCCCGTGGCTGCCGAGGGCCGAGTGCAGCGTCCGGCAGCACCGTGCTGACACCCAGGACACTCAGTAAACGTCAGTCCCCCTCATCCTTTCCTGGCCTGTGGCTCAGGCTTCCCACCTTCCTTTTGGTGGGGCTCAGTCCCAACCCCATTTCAGTTGTTCTTGTTAAGTCAAATACGTAAAGACCTTCAGTATCGACTGGCTTAGGGATCCTAAGTCACCATTTTAAGAGTGAAAAAAGAATCCTTATCAGTCGTTGGATACACCAGTGACACTCTTGGTTGCTATGGTGACTCTCTGACACCCCCTCTTGCAGATCAGAAATGCCCTACATCTGTCTAAGTCTGGCTGCCCCCAAACAACGACTTTTGGCCAAGCAGTTCCCATCCCCAAACAGGAAGGAGGGGCGGGGGAGCCCCGGAGGCTGCACTTTTGGCCTCAGCCGTCAGGGGTGAGCCGGACCTCCCTGCGACAGGCCCTGGGTAGAGCTTGGAGGTGATCCCACGTGCACGTCTGTATTTGCTGTGCAATCTTCTGACCGCAGTGACATGTGTGGTCAAAAAGCCCCTGGGCTACTCGCCCAGAGTAGCTTCTTTCAGAGGAAAATAATTGTATCTACCTACTCACAGTCTATTTTTTCTGTGCGTTTTTCTCAAGTGTCACAAGCTGTATGGAATTCGGTGGCCCCTGTGGCTTTGCGTCTGTCACACACACCCCCTCGCTGGTACTCAACGTGGAATTTCACTCTTTCCTCTCGTTTCCACCTTCCTCCCGTTCCCATGAGACCTTCACACAGGTTCATTCCTTTAAAGGTTTATTTCTGGTGAATAAAAAAAATAATTTACGCGATTAAATTAATTTATGTGATCGGACATCATAACACAGGGCAGAGCTTCACTTTCCTGTTTTCTCGTGGATCCTGCCGGTTGGTGAGAGGTGTCTGAGTGAGACCCAGCCTCACGCTCTGCGGGGTGCCGAGAAGCTGACAAAGGGACTCCCGCCACTCGGGGATGCTTCACGGAGGGTGAGGAGGTGGGCTCAGAGGAAGGCCCAATCCAAACCTCTTCTACAGAAAAGCAGCAGCTCTTCTTCGTAGGGTTTTAAAAAATCAGTCCACAGAAGCTCCGTCACACTCTCGTTCCTAATGGTCATAAACATGACATACCAAGCACGGGCTCAGAAAGACGGAGTTGTCTCAGGACACTTTAAACACGGTACCTGGGACTCCTTTGGGAAACACCTTGAGGCCAGCACTGTGGAGAAATGGGACTTGAGCCACTAGCACAGGTGACAACGTCTTTTGCTTTATGAACACTGGGACTACTGCCTTTCAGCCTGAAGTGAACGTTTTCTCTGCATTTCTTGGATCTGGTAAGGCTCTTGGAAGCAGCCAGCCTCGTGGTCCACAGAGGTTATGTTTCCTCCAAGGAATCTGGGAGTGGAACATGCTGGTCATCTGTATTGGGCTCTTAAAGCCAGAACCTCTAAGCTGGGAGAGAAGATTTTGGGGACCACCTGCCAAAGAGGAAACTGAGGCTCCTCAGGGAAAGGCCTGTGAATTCCCTGGGACAGACCGCGGCTTGCTCACCACCTTTGCCCTGTGCCTGGGTCTTTCATGAGGTTTTGGCCTTGGGGTCACTTTGGAAGCAAGGTTCATCTCATAGTGGGTGGTGGATTGGGGGGTTTTTTGAGACAGGGTCTTACTCTGTCACCAAGGCTTGAGTACAGTGGCCCCATCACAGCTCACTGCAACCGCAGACTCCTGGGCTCAAGGGATCCTCCTGCCTCAGCCTCCCAAGCAGCTGGCACTACAGGCACGTGCCACCACACCTAGCTAATGTTTTAATTTTTTGTAGAGATGGGTTTTTGCTACGTTGCCCAGACTGGTCTTGAAGAACTGGCCTCAAGTGATCCTCCTGTCTCAGCCTCCCAAAGTGCCAGGATTATAGGCATGAGCCACTATGTCCAGCCAGGGTCATAATTTTTATTTTGTATTTTTTTTTTTTTTTTGAGGTAGAATCTCACTGTGTTGCCCAGGCTAGAGTGCCGTGGCATCAGCCTAGCTCACAGCAACCTCAAACTCCTGGGCTCAAGCAATCCTTCTGTCTCAGCCTCCCAAATAGCTGGGACTACAAGCATGCGCCACCATGCCCGGCTAATTTTTCCTATGTTTTTAGTTGTCCAATTAATTTCTTTCTATTTTTAGTAGAGACAGGGTCTTGCTCTTGCTCAGGCTGGTTTCGAACTCCTGACCTTGAGCGATCCCCCCGCCTCGGCCTCCCAGAGTGCTAGGATTACAGGCGTGAGCCACCGTGCCCGGCCAATTTTTTTTTTTTAATAAATTAGAAATAGGCTGAACTCATTGATAAAACACCGAGAAAGCAACCTATGAGAAGCTCAAAGGCATTTTCCATGACGCAAGTGTATGTGGCTGGCAAGGCCACAGGTGGCTCACTCCATAAGGCCCGAGCGCAGATGCAGGCTGGGCAGCTGCCCCTATAATTGACCTGGAGGGCTCTTGACGACCAACCAGAGGAACAACTGTGACTCGGGGTTCCTGCCTACACAGACTGCCAGGGCCACACCTGACTGGACACCAGCAGAGACTAAACTAAGTGCTGTTTGTTTAACCAAGTATGGCCTTAGCATCTTACCCAAAGACTTCTGAAAGGCAGAACCAAGCAAAATCCAAATCCTCCAATCACTGGGCAGGTCTGAAATTCAGTTCAGGTTCTTCTTTTGACCACCAGAAACAGCAATTTCTGGGGACAAAGACCAGCTCAGGGAGTCAAAGCCCAATATTAGTTCTCCTTATGGGGCAGAGGGGGGCGAGAAGGGACACACATCCACATACCTGCTCCACCTTCACCCAGAGAGACACATTGCTATGATCCAGCCCTGGGACCGTTTTTACCTTGAAACCACCCTCTTGTTAGATGCCCTGAAAGTCCAAAATGCAACTTGCACCTACGTTATCTCCCTCTGAAGAACCAGAAGCCCTCCTCAATGCCATGCAGGCACACCTGCAGCAGTGCCTATTAAACAGCGCCCAAAGCACAGCCTTTCAACCATTTTACGAAAGGAGGAAAGACCAGGCTGGCCACGAGTTCATTCACATACACACATGCAGGGTGGACACGGAAGGGATGGGTGAAAAACCAGGACCACACCAGGTGATGACTGGAAACCAAGTTCCCAAAAGCTCCTAGTAGCGGAAAACTCCAGACAGGAGGGTCTTTATATAGGTCCTACAAAAATAGACTTTCGTCGGTGCCTGTTCTTTAAAGGTATAAAGGACAGGCCTTTCTGTTTGGTCTGTCTCTGGAGGTTTTTCTCGTATCAAATGCAGTGGAGGTTTTAAATGACTCTGAGGCAGGAAAGAACTCACTGCCTGCCCTTGCCTTGCTCCTGGGATGCTGAGATGTGGCAGGGGACAGGCAGAAGGGAAGAGGGGCGGCTGCCTGGGCACTGAGTGCAGAAACAGAGGGTGGGGTAGGCTGGGCAGTGGAGGGGCTCCCCACCATCCTGCTACATGAGACCATCAACCCCTCTTCACTCTGAGCCTTGGGGTCTGATTCTTAAGAGTCTCAGAAAGCACCTCGTCCCCCTCCTCCGTGTCCAGCTCAGGGCAGGCATGAAGAGTTACATTAGCCCTACTCCAAGAGGGTGAGCCAAGAGTTAGCTTTTCCTAGAGAGGTTGGGTCTCCAAAAGCTCCCCCCCTCTTTAGAATCGGTACCTGCCTACCTCCACTCCCCACATACTCTCTCCACTTGCTTTTTATTTACACTGTATTTCCTCTAACTTTCTATTGGTCTGGAAAAAATTCTAATATGTGCAACACTTCAATTATAACTATGGGAATCTGTCTAAAGCTTAATTACATATTTTAAAACCATGGCATGGGCTAGGGTCTGCTGAAGCAAGATCATTGGGCAGGGTCTAAAGGTTGACATCTTTTGAGGACCAAGGTACCAACTTTCCCCCTGGGTGCAATTTTGGAACTCCAGTGGATGAAACGTGAGACAGGATTCCAGACCACCGCCGAGAGTTGGAAGAACTGCCTCCAACAGTTACCAGCTCGGACAACCATGTGCCTCCGGCAACTCTGCTCTCCTCCTCGTACATTCTTTCAAAGACTCTTGACCCCTGGCATTAGGATCTATCCCACAAGCCACTCATCTTTCAGGTACTGTCTTGGGTTAAAGGCTCAGATCAAAGGTGAATTCAAGGTCTTAAAATGCCCTTTTCAGGACAGGGATCTGAAAAGAAAAGGAAAGGAAAGAGGGGAAAGGATATGAAATCCTGGAAGTGTCGCACCCAGAAGATAAACACCGAATGTCTTCACTTACTTGACAGTAAGTAAAACTACCTTGTTAAAGTTCACATTGATTTTAGGATGCATCTAGATTTTAGGGATGTTAAGGCAGGAAATAATCATCTTGGGATGGAGGATAGGAGACAGATTTTAAACGGATGCCTTCCAATCCTGAATTCTGACCATTTTGAGAGCAGAGAAACCACTGCGGGACCTGATGATGAGTCATGAGGAAGTTCTTTATTCCCGCGGGATCCCCGCCCCAAACACTTACGAGGGGGATGTTGCACTGACTGTCACCTGGGAGACATGGGTCTGGGTGGATGAATCTACATGAACTGAAAGAGCTTCTGCAGAATAAGGAGCCCACATGTTTTATTACAGCCCCTGCTCACCAAGCCCTGGCAGCCTCCCACAAACTCTGCCCTTTGGATTATGGAGGAAAAAAAAAAAAATAATCGTTTGATTTTCTGGGCCACAGAATACAAGAAGGGTCTAGATTGTACAAGGAGCTTACACACTGAGGCAGGGAAGCGTGCAAACAGGAGCAGGAATTCCACACCCCCCTGGGTGGGCCAGTGCCCCGGATGCGGAAGGAGGCCCTCGGCCACCCTTCCAGAGTCCACATGGGTTTGTGTTTCCGGCTTTTATTAATCATGTCCAACTCCAACTTCCATCTTCTCCTGGGTATCTATGAAGATCTGTGACATCAACGACTTCCTCCAAGCCATTATTTTTCTCCTATTAAGATTTCACAAGGTGGCCTAGGAGCAGGCCTAGAGAAGGACCCACGAAAGCAAAGTGTCTGAGAACAACATAATACTGACTTCTCTTTTTTGGTAACAGTCCATGAAACAGGTGCCCCTCTCTCCTGAGACACGGTGAGGCATGAGGGGAGGCGGCGAGAGAGTGTGGGTGGGACACTGTACCGTGAGACATCACATCATGCCGCTGGTGCCACGGGACAGAGACGTGAGATCGGGCGCTCGGGGCTCCGGGCTCACCCGGGGTAGGACCCGGCCTCTTGGGAACACCGTCCGTCCAGTCCAGGCAGAGCCGTCCCCTGGGGCTCGCCATCTCGGCTCTGGCCTTAGCCCTCGTCCTCCCGCAGCTCTGTGGGTAGGAATTTATACTGCTGCTGGCGGATCTGAGCCAGTTTTTTCCTTGCTTCTTCCAGTTCTCGCTCCTTCTTTAGCATTTCTTCCTGTGCAGCGATGATCTGGAAGGAAAGCAACGAGCCGAATGGATCTAACACTTTCTAGGAGGTCACCCCACCCCCACTGCTTGTGTCATGAGCTCCCACAGTCCCTGCGACAGTGGGACACAGCAGTGCCCCAGGAACAGCATTCTTAGCTCTGGGGGCCAGCCTGTGTGTCACAGTTTGGGTTTTGAAACTAACAACCCAGCTGACCCAAGAAAACAACCTGACTCCGCCCACTGATTGACAGCAAACATCTAGTGCAGCCCTACTATGTCCCAGGCTCTGGTGTAAGCACTTCACGAGGTTTGTCCTATCACCTTCGTGGCAACCCTGGGAAGTATGCCCTATTAAAAGTCCTATTTGTCCAATAAGAAGTCTGAAGCTGAGAGATATGGGTCCACTTCCACCCAGCTACGGGTCCAGGTGTGCTTAAAGCTAACGCTGGTGCCCTCAACCACTAGATGGCCTTCATCTATATATTTCATGCTTCTAAGGCGTGCTCTGAGCAATACTAGCTAGTATGATAGGCACTGCTGGAAACAGGTATGTACTTAAGAAAGCCAAGGAAGTTCCCTTCCTGTGGGCTTTTTCAGAGCCTTTTCTAGGCTAATGAGAGCACTGTTACTAAGGGGGGGCTATTAAGTGCAGTATGACCCTTCTTTGTGGAACTTCTCATGGAATTAGTGTATTAAGAAACACATTGTGATAAAAATGCATCCAGTCCATTAGCCAAACACAGGAGGGGGGTCAGGAAGAGCTAAGGTAGGCCTGGGGAATGGGTAACCTCAAGTGTTCCTGGTGCTGATGAGACCTGTATAATGGGTTTATATTGACACACATCAAAACTGCGAGCCTGACTACCTGGAGTTTCCTACTCACTGGCATGCATGAGAATGTAACACTGCACAGGTCACATCCCTCTTGCTCTTGTAAAAGTCCTGGGAGAGGGTAAGCACTCATTCTCTCTATAGGGCCAAATGTCTGGAGTGGGCAGGAGCTCCAAATGCATCATTTTATTTAAATTATAATACTGCCATCCTCCAATTTTTGTTTTTCTCCTTTTCTATAACAGAATCCTTGATTTTTAGCTAGGCAAATGCTACTCAGAGAAGAATACTCCATTTCCCAGCCTCCTGTGCAGCTAGGTTGGCCATGTGACTAAATGCTGACCAATGGCATGTGAGAAGAAGTGACGTGTGCAACTCCAGGGGCAGGCCCTCCCCCCTTTTCCCTCTTCCTGCTGGATGGAAAGCTGAGGTGGCTACTGAGCCATCTTGGACCAAGTGGCCAATGGCAACATCTCAGGGATGGTGGAAAAATCAGGGAGATGGAGTCTGGTCTTGGCCATAGAGGAGACAGCACACTATCTATCCCTAGGCTGCTTACACTCAGACTGTTACACGGGGGAGAAATAAACTTTCATTTTGCTTAAGTCACTGTTATTTTGTGTCTCTGTCATAACACAGTGCCCATCTTGGGAGTAAACACTGTTCTGGATTTAATCACAAACCTGGGCAATGCCCCCCACAAACTTTGTTTTCACTACAACATCGTCATCATCAGCTTTGCCAAATGCTGCCTTCTGGGCTGCACGAACAAGATTGTCTGAGGCTCTTTTCACAGCGTTTCCTGCTGCCTGGGGAGTGAACAAAACAGACATTCTACCGTTAGAAACCGCCGTTTGGGACTGGCAAGAACAGACATGAAGGTACAGTTCGGGAGACCCCGAGTGAATTTATCATTCCATTGTAACACACAAGTTTGCCCCAGCCAGCAAGTACCATCTGTCTGTGCATCCATCCATCCATCCCCCGATTCTACCAACAGTGGCAGCTACCTAACTACTGGTCATCCTCAGACGAATGAGACTGGCCCCCAAGAAACACACACTTTTGAGGGGAATTACAACGAGGTAAATAAATGACTGCAGCAATGTGGCACGTGTGTTAACAGAAGTATGCTCAAGGTCTGCCTCCTAGGCCTGGAAAACCACCGCCCCCTGCCCCCATCCAGTTTAGCACGTGCTTGAGGACTCGGCTCAGACATCACTTTCCCCTGTCCGTCTGGGCCCCACCCACACCCTGTCCCCCTCAGTGCTTCCTCCTGAACAGTGAGGAACCGGAGGGCAGGAACTCGAATCACTGCACTCCCAGCACCTGGCTGGCATGGTAGCTGCTCAGAGTTGGTGCTCACTGAGGAAACAAAGGGCATAAGTGAGACAGCATCTACCCCGCGTGGAAGGGCTGGGAGCCTCATAGTAACTGGGGCCTTCACAGACACACTCTTAAGAGTCACGGCTGGGCTTTAGGCCGCAGGCTCTAGGATGGGGCAATTGCAAGAGACAAGTGAAGAAAAGCTTTTCGACCTGAAGTCTAGATCTTCATAAAGGGCTATCACCCACCCTGGCTTGTTCTTAATGCTCATGAAGCATGGCCCCAGGCATTTGTCTCTGCCAGCAGAGGGTTAGAATTTTCTTTTAAAGGTGGTGAAGGCTTCGTTAAACCTCTCGTATTCCTTGTTCAGACTCAAGGGCTTATGCTTGAGGTTTAGCCATCAGAAAGGTGAGAGCTCTTCATTCAGACATAACTGGCCCGTCTGGTTGGTTACATAAAGTGACCAAGGGGCACCATGAGGGCTTGCACAAGAAGGGAAGGGGAAGCCAATCAGTATTTGATAGCAGTCACCATGTGCTTGTTCTCTTAAGGGTTTATGAGGTCAGAAATCATTAGCCCACTTTTTTGATGTGAACACTGAGGTTAAGGACCTAAGATCCTGTAGCTAATAAGTTATAGAGCTGAGATTTGAACATAGGTCTGTCTAGCCCCAAAGGTCCCCTGAGTCATTTGTAAGGGACTCAGACATGACACTGCAGTGGCCAGTTAAACCGCTGACGATGATAACCAGAGTGATGCTGTGTTGTATCTGTGTAAATCCTTGGGGCTTAAAAAAGCACTTTCATATCTGTTATCCTACTTGACCCTCCTAAGAGTCACTGGGGATCTCTTTATCCCCATTTTACAGATAAAGCTGCTTAGGCCTGAAAGGCTCTGAGTGACATATATAAGATCATGTACCTAGGACGTGGCAGAACCAGGGATCTCTTAATTCAGGACGTTTTCCTCAGAAGTGGCCCTCAAACCCAGAAGTCACACATTCACTAATATGCAGCTCATCAATCTTCCCCTGGGTTTATCCCAGGAGACAAACGATGGTGAGGGAAGCGGGTCAGAGAGATTTAGGAAGGCTAAACCACAGAAGTGCACTTTAGGGCTTTCAAACTAAAACACGCGTTGAGTTTTGGCAAAACTGTCCAAACATTTCTGCCATTTATAATTTTCTTCATGACTTAATACAAATATATATTTTTAGCAACATAAACAATCTGCATTATAATACTTAAATATACAATAATACTATAATAATGAAAATCTAGAAAATCAGAAACAAAATGTCCAAAGTATAGAAAAATTCAGGCATAATCAGTTTACACAATATCATGCAATCATTAAAACCGAGACTCATGAATAATGGACCAGTTAGCTTTGCAGAGAGCAATTAATGGAACCTTGTCATCAAGGAAAAAATACGATGACAAAATGTTAAGTGAAAAGAAAGCAAAATGTATCTTGCTATGGTTACAACTAGACAAAATTATTTTCTACGTAGATTAAAAACAGGAACAGAAAACAACGATAACATTTGATGTGTGAAGATGCTGAGGCCATGCGATGTATTCATTCAAACATTTCTTCCATTGTGTTTAAAATATTTTCACAATTAAAACCATCAGGAAAATGTATATGCACAGGGAAGGACTTGATGTCACCTTTGTAACATGATCTCTGGGCTCTGGGAAACCTTAGTAACAGTCCCATATAAATTCCTTAGTCCTTTCATTCCCTTCTGCAGCCAACACTGACGGAGGGCCTCCTCTGGACCAGGCGCCACCTTAGGTGTGAGAGACACACGGACGAAGATGTGGCACCTGTACCTAAGAAGCTCACAGCCTTGTCGCAGGGACACATAAAAATAAACGCGGTGTTTCCACATGAAGGGAACCATTAAGAGTGGTGTGGTAGGGAACACTCGCAGGATAGAGGAGGGAGTCCCAAAAAGGGTGACTTTGCAGATGAGTCACAAACTATAAGTAGGAGTGTGCCACGTTGGGCTGGTGGGGAGAAGGGCTGCTGGGACATTCTAGGTGAGTGGGGGCCTTGACACATGAGACCAGAGCTACACGTGATGGATGTCAGCTTGGTGGGACAGCAGGCGTAGGATGCGCGGACGCACGTGGTAGAGGATGAAGCTGGAATGTGGGACAGAGGTGGCTGATGGAAGGCCTGGTGGGTCATGCCAAGGAAGTGAGGCTGTGCCCTTTGGTGACACTTACCCGCTCCAACAGGAGTATTTTCCCACCAGCATCAGTGACCATTACCTGTAGCCGCCTCATGGCCTCTGAATCCTGGTCGGCCTTCACCTTGCAGGCCACAAGCAGCTGAGCCGTGGAAGCGGCGACCTGCTTGGCGGATGAGATGAGCTTCTCCTCGCTGGCATGTCCCTGGACAGAGGCATTGGCTGCCTCACAGAGACTGCTGGTTGCAGCCGCCACCATCCGGGCCTGGGGACAGTCAACAGAGAAGTGGCCTAAGGCCCAAACCGCCCTTGGGGGATCAAAAAAGCAAACAGGGAAGAAGGAGAAGGTGACTTACGGCAGAAATCAGCCCCTGTGACCACTGTCCGTCGTCTGCAGCATTGGCAGGGATGGAGCCCACCTAGAGAGGGAAGTCAAGAAATCTGCAATGAGGGCAGCAGGCCCAGGTGACCCGCAGTGACCCCGCAGGCCCTCAGCTCTACCTTGCTCTAGAGCCAGACTCACAGCACTGCTTGGTGACTCCCACCAACTGCACCGTCCTGAGAAGGGAGCAACCCTTTCTCATGCAGGACCCTGGCACGCCAAGACGGCATGGCACATCCTGGCTGGTGTCCACCTGGGCCAGAATGAGAAACGCTCAGAACAGCTCCACGTAGCTGCCAGGTACTGTGTTTCTGGGAAGCAGCTCAGGAATGACGGTTTGGGGCTGTGTTTACGAGCTTATTCCTCTGCTGACCTTTCCCCACGTCCAACATGGGAGCCACTGGGCCTCCTCCTTCGAGAGCCAAGGGAATCTTAAATCTCTCCTGATTATTGACTCTGAAAGCCACACTGTGAGTTTCTGGCAGACAATGTTAAAAATGGGTGATCGAGTATAGACCCTTGTCTTAAGGAAACACAGACCATTTTGTCAGGGGTGGGAAGAGAAATAAGAGGCTGGAAGTAAGAGGCTTCTTACTTAAGATTTGACTTAGAAATCATGGTAACAAGGGAAACATTTTCTGTCCAAATCCAGAGGGAGGAGCTATGAGAGGAGAAACCTCTATGTTTGTAGGATTTACCTGGCAAGGTAAGAGATGAGTATCTCAATCTGAATACGAAATTGAGGACCTGTCAGCAATTACAGGCACCTTAACAGGGCTTGCTGAATGTCAGGTAAAACTCCAAGGTCCTGCCTATGATCCTATAATTCACCCAAGTCCAACTGACCCTCTTCACCAACTTTTTAAATGCTTGAACATTTAAGCCTCTTAGAAGACAGGCAGGAACTCTCCCATATTCAAGTTAGAGTCTCTGGTATCTAGCACTGCGTCTGACGCATAGCCAACGCTTTATAAATCTTGACATTGACATTTGTAAGTAGGATGTTCTGTTCCATGATCTATTTGTGGTCACTGTATGTTGACTGGTTGACAAGAACTTGATGAGTGCACACGCCGAGGTCAGCACCCTGCTGGCCTCCTCATCGTGCTCATCTAGAAGCGTAAAGATGAGAAGCATAAGACGACAGCTTGTGTGGCCAGTGGGGAGATGGACATAGTATTGAGTGAGATGACACAGGATGGCCTAAAAGGAGGAGTCAAGGTATGCGGACTGGACTAAGACATGGCTAAGCTCACAGGACACTTCCTGGAGGAAGATGCACAGCCACTGGCCGGGCCAGACTTCCAGTCTGCACTACAAGTTCTCAGGTCAAGACTCAATCATGTCCATCTCCCTGTGCACTGACATCAAAGCCCTTCTAATATCAAACAGAAGTGACTGATAATCATGGCGACATTTCCCAAACCCACAACCTGACAGGTTTCTGTGGTGCCTCTACATCTGAGAGGCTCTCTGCAAGCCACAGTTTGGATAGGACGGTTCCATGTGGTACCGTAGTAACGGCGCATATGGAATAGTTTAAGATGGAAGACTGCTCTATATCCGGAATTAGTAATGTACTATTAATCCTTTGAATCATTAAAAAACAACTATGCTTTTATGCTAATGCAGATGGAATGAGTGACTGGAGATGAAGCAGATTAGAGAAATCTCAGATTGAAAACCAGACTGGCCTTTCAACCAACAGGCTCAGGCAAGCGCTAGCTGCAAAGCTGGAGAGCATCGAGCTCAACAGTCCTTTTTCAAAAAACAAATGGCCATTTGGGGTTGGCCAGTGGTAATATAAAGCCTCCGACTGTGACGCTCACAGAGCCGTCTACCAGGAAAACAAGACAGTTTACATCTTTAAATAGTCTAATGTACAGTGGGAATATAAATGTCTTGTTCAGGCTCACTGCCTGGAATGGGGTGCCTTCCTTAACAAGAAGCATATGAGAGGCCTGGAAGCCAAACCTTTTATTCTGCTGGGCAAGTTGCAGCAAACGGAGTTTTCAGGTCCGGGCAAAGACTGGCAATTCAGGGAGGGAAGGTACAGCACGCGTTTACTTGGTCAGGCCAAAGGCTGGCACGTCTTTTCCTCGGCCCTCAAAGGCTCTCCCTATGTGACCTACGTGAGCATCCGGCGTCTTGGCCAGTGGCTTTACCTACCTTTCCTTGGGCTACCAGCTCCCTCTGGGCTGCTGAGGCCGATTTGACCAGGGCACTTGTGGCAGCAGCAATGGATTTAGCGGCTTCCAAAATCTGTTCCTCAAAATCCAGGGTCTCATCCGCTTGCTATAACCAAAAGAAAACAGCATCACATGCAATTCATATTCACAAAGGGCTCCTTCTGCCAAACCACCTACTGCTTGCTCACCTGGTTCTGCATCTGCCTGTTGCTTTTTGTTGACAAACTACACTGGGGTAGGCCTAAGCTGTCAGGATGCCTTTCCACCTGCCCCCCACACCCCTATCCCCAATTCCAAAAGGAAAAAACTGTTAGCTTGACACTCTACATCAATTTTAAATTAGGAAATTCTAAGACAATTTTTCTAGAAAAGGATCTTTAAAGAGATACGAATGCACCGTGTGTAAAATATACTCAAGTGGTTTCAGCAAGATCCATAACCAAAATCAAAATAATCAACAACTGAAATCAAAAAAGTGGGCCGCGGCACACACTTTCAGAGCTTAAGACTCAAAAATGGGTTGGAAAAAGGAAAGATGACTATTAGTTTTGAAAAATGTTATTGTTCTTGGGTAAAAACCAAAGAAAACAGCATTTCCATCTCTGAGGCTGAACACAGACCGAGTTATATACCAACCACAGATCATCCAAAGGCGGAAAAAAAATTAAGACACCCTGACATCAAAGCAGAGTTTGTTCAGTCACCTGGACACCCAAGGCATGGCTTCATCTTGGGAAGAACACTGGACACAATGCATAGATGTCAGGCCATTAGGGTTCTGATTTAAATTCATCACCACCATGTCCTTTGTTACCCAAAAAACTCAGGAAGTTGAAGAGAAGCTTTGGGGAAGTGGGGCAAGTGTGTGAAGATCATGGCACCAAGCTGGGTGGGATGGAGCTTCACAGTTTGGGGTAGTTAGGTTAGACCTCCATGGCCCCAAGTCAACTGGGTAAGCTGTCCTTAGGTCACAGAACGTTGAAGATGTGGCTTGTACCTTTCAGGCATTAAGAGATAATGGCCAGATACAGAAATACTTTTCTTTGTATATATGGCAAAATATATATAACATCAAATTTACCCTTTAACCCAATTTTTTTTTTTTTTTTTTTTAAGACAGTCTCACTCTGTTGCCTGGGCTAGAGTGCCGTGGCATCAGCATAGCTCACAGCAACCTGACACTCCTGGGCTCAGGCAATCCTCCTGCCTCAGCCTTCCAGGTAGCTAGGACTACAGGCATGTGCCACCACACCTGGCTAATTTTCTCTCTCTCTATATATATTTTTTAGTTGGCCAATTAATTTCTTTCTATTTTTAGTAGAGATGGGGGTCTCGCTCTTGCTTAGGCTGGTTTCGAACTCTTAACCTTGAGCGATCCACCTGACTCAGCCTCCCAGAGTGCTGGGATTACAGGCGTGAGCCACCGCGCCCGGCCTTTTAACACAATTTTAAGTGTACAGCTCAGTGGCATTTAGTACATTCACAATGTTGCACAACAGCAGTACATTTTTAAAAGTGCCCACTGTGTGGCAAGTATTTTGCCAGAGACTTCTACATACATTGACTTAATTCTCACTAAAACCAGAAAAAAATCCTACACTGAAATTGTCTTTTATCCTTATTTTTACGGTGAGAAAACTCAGGCTCAGGGAGGTGGGATATTGGACCCAAGGTCATGTGGCAGCATGAAGAATCTCAACCTGACTCTAAATGTCAATCTCAGTCACTGCAAAATGATCTGTCTTTACTAGCCCAGGCTGCTCCTCAGGGCATCAGTAAGAAACGATTTTGTGCCAGAGGTTCAGAGTCCGCTTGCTAATGGTCCCCTATGAAGGATGGACGGATACAGACAGGATGGACATAATTCTTCTCCAGACCCCTATTCTTAATGGCCACATCCTGAACCATGAGAGATGCCAATCTCATTTTTACAATGTGGGCTGTCCTATTATTACAGCAAAATGAAATTTCCATGCATATCTAGTGGACCTGAAGAACAATGGCAGCGTTTCAGAAGCTCTGAGATAGAACCTGTGTGTTTTTTCTTCTTTCTGACCAAGTCTTGCTCTAAGAGTATTCAGGACAGAAATGAATTTGGATTCATTTTGGATTGGTGGAGTATAGAATTTGGTTTAGTGAAGTTCAGAAACAACTCATTATAAGACACGCTGGCATAAAAGGTACTCTAATACACAGGCACAAAATAAATTACATTAGGCTCTGAGATATACACACACGTGTATATATGTGTGTGTATGTATGTATTTTAATGAGATTAAGAGCTTTCTGGAAATTCATTCTGCAAAAGAAAGTCAAGTACATCACAGATAAAGGCACTAGGGAAATTATAGAATTTCTGAACCCGAAGGGAGGCCCCTCATTCTGCAGAGGGGAAATGGAGACCCACTGTGGCCCAGGGCTCCTAGGCCCTTGCCTCAGGTGGCCTCTGCTACACTATAGGTTCGAAGCCTGAGTCCCCTTAACAGTGTGGAATACTCTGTCAGATTTCTGATTTCCCAAATTTTTAAGATTTGCAAAAACAGAATTTCCTTAAAAGTAAGTGCTAAGTCTTGGCATGGATCTGACAGAATCATCTCATTACAACGGACTTGAGGGGTCTCTCCCACATCTGCTGTTGCCCTGGAGTTTTATTTACTTACTTATTTGTAAGACACGTATTTGAAATAGATATTGAACTTGGACATATTTTTGACGCCCACAAATCTTTCTGGTAATGGCAATTGTTGTAATGCTCTTTGATGGTTTTTAAAATTTTTCTTTCCATAACATCTCTGTGCTTTAAAAAAGACACAGCAGAAAGCCTAATCTCCGGGAGACATTTGCACTGATTAGAAAATACTAGAGAGTTCCCCGAGAAAGGCTTAATAAAGCTGACTGGGATGGCAGCAGGGACTAGGGGTGGATTTTAGATGCTACAGCTAGGCAGAGGACCATGATGAGACCCACCTTCTGTCTACCGGAGCCCGACCCTTCTGCATGCCAGCGTCATCGTTAAGACGGGACGCCTACCCCATCTCTCCTGCTGAGAGCAGATATCAATACTTAATGTTTCCTCATATCGTACAACCTCTATCCTAAGAGAAAACGGGCCCTCTCCAGGCCCAAGTACCCCAGGCAGCGTGCCCGCCAGCCCCAGCTCCCGCCAGCACGCAGCATGGGATCTGGGGTGGGTGATGAGTCCCTGGGAGAGGGGAGGAAGGACACTCACTTGACCACACTGCAAAAAGGAGAGGATGGGATTGGTCTTCCAAGGACTTTCCTAAACAGAAGGATCACAATTAAAATGCAGTGTTTGTTGACAGAACAATCCCTGGGGGGTTGGGGAGACTAAGAGGACTAGGGCTGGGGGTGGGGCTGTGGCGGCCCCTCTCACAGAGCTCTCATTGCCATCTCCTCACCAATGACATTGGTCAGTCAGCTCTGTCCCTGTGGTTTACGGAAGGCTAAGGACCATGATACCCTCACTCCTTAAGTTTTTTTCCCCCCTCAACAATCGGATTATGTAAGGAGCTGTTACGATTGTTAAAATAATCTTTTAAAGAGTATGACTAATCCTATGCATGTGGCCATTTATATTTCTTTTGTTTTTCCTTTTTTTTTTTGAGACAAGATCTCTCTCTATTGCCTGGGCTAGTGTGCAGCAGCATCATCACAGCTCGCTGCAACCTCAAACTCCTGGGCTCAAGTGATCCTCCTGCCTCAGCCTCCCAAAGTGCTAGGACTACAGGCGCGCCCCATCATACCTGGCCTGTACTTCTTTATAACTACTGGCATCAAGCAGCAGCAAGGAACTTCAGAAAATGTTTTTACTAAACAGGCCACACTGACAGCCCTTGCTGCAGAATCACACGATGATGTGTTTAAAGAGGCAGACTCTGTTTCAGTAGGTCTGGGGTGGGGCCCGGGAATCTGTATTTCTAATGGAGGTGATTATGGACTACTCTGTGGGAGATGCCAGCCTGGACTAAGGAGAACAAACCCCAGTTAACTTCCTCCTACCAACCTGTGATCTCTTCCAGGGCACAGACTGTGTTTGATTCCACCTAATGTTTCTCTACCACAAAAATCGGGGGGAGAAGCCCATGTGATAAACGTTTGTTCAATGAATATATCCATTCAAAACGAGTTTCCCAAGTGCCAGAGTTCAGCCAGAGGACAATGTGCATGGTTAAGAGGAGGAGAAATACACGCGGTAAACATCCGTATCATTAAATGTCCACTCCTGATCCACGGCGGGCAGATGCGTGCATAGCTATGAGCAAGTTCCTGCCCCATTTACGGTTATGGGTTGTTAATCATACGCTCTACCCATGTCCCTCAGCCACCATTCACAGTTTGTGACACTTAGTCATGCATATACAAATGTAAACACAGCAGCATTTTCCTAAGAGGCACTCTTAACGAGACAACACTGGGAAAAAGGGTTAACATATATAGAAATTACGAATCCCATGAAGGTATTAGCTACTGACTCTCCTGAATCGATCTTCTCCTTTGGTCCAATGTTCTTTTTCCCCTTCCCCTCCACTTGGAAAGGTTACTGGCCGGGACCCCACTAGCTCTTAGCAATTATCTTCCTGGACTGTCTGGCAGACGCTAGCTGAGGATGGATTTATCTTCACCTTTGAGAAAGGTCTGAGCACCCTTGTGCTGATTTTTTTTTCCTGCTAGCTGATCTCCTGCAGAGTCCATTTTTTAAAAAGTTAGTGGCCTGCTGAGATCCCTCTTGGTAGAGGCCACACTTTGGGTGAGCTCCCTTCCTACCTGTTTCTCATATCGACAGAGTATCTGAGATCCCTGTTTTTGCTCTGATAGGTATAAAGTCTCAGGAGCTAGAGGTCCTCCTGGAAGAGGAAACGATTGGGGGGGGGCGCGCAGTGGTGAGCAGTGTGGAAAGAGGAGAAGGGGCAGCCTTTCCTCATATTTATTTTGGTTTTTGGCCATTCACGGATTCTGAGAACATAAATCTGCACTGATTCATCTTCAAAACCTACCTTCCCTCCAAACCTATCTATCTGCTAGGAGGGGTGTTATAAGTAAATGATTAGTACATGTAAAGCATGACTTCCAGGAGATGCTCAAAAGCAATCAGCAATCAATTAATTTCATTATTATTTCTAATACCACACATAGTTTTGTGGTCTTAAAACTGTTTGTCAGGATTTGGGCTAAGGTAATTTTTCTGTCTGAACAATGTCGTACGCTCATAATTCTAGTGTAGACTCCTCCTGCCATTTCTGATTACAATCTAAAATGATTATAAATAAAATCCACAAATCAATGATAAACAAAGTGCCAAGCAACACATGGCGTGGTTGGACAGTTCTCGCAGCTGCCCCTCAGCGCCCGACCAGGAGCGGGCAGCCTGGGTTCAGTCACTGCTCTGGACTTAGACCACATGACGCAGGGTCTCCACTGCCCCTCTTCAGACATCAGTCACTCAGTCTTCTGTCTGGAACTTGAGGAACAACCCTCTCCTAGTTCTTCAGTTTAGACATGTCTGGTTCCAGATTATTACCCTTTTTTGAGGAGGCATGGGCCAAAATCAGCAGGAACTACTTTTTTTCTTTTGTCCTCTCTCTTGGCCTCCTGCTCAGAGGAGCCCTGCCTCCTTCCTGCGGCATCTTTGCCAACCTCGTCCCTCCCACCGCCCACCCTGACGGGGCCTGGGCGCGTGCTGGGCAGGGGAGGCACCTCTCTCCCACGGTCCTTTTCCTCCCCCTCTTCCTTGTCAATTACACTCCTGCAACCCCACGGCCATCCCCACAAGGAACTTGAAGGCAAAGGGTCACTGCCCTGATTTCTGCCTCCCTCCCTGAAAGCCTGCTCTGAGCGACTTGTTGAAAACTAAAAAGCACAATAGTCCCTTTTCTCACATCTGGCTTCGTAAACCAAAGAACAAGCCATGGTATCGCCTTTCCAGGGAGGTATCTCTGTGACGGAAGTACTGCAGAATGCTTGCTATTCAAGACAAGGTCATAGTGCATCAGAAACTTAAAAAAAAATTCCTTGGGTATATCTTTTAAAAGTGTGAACATTTTGCATATAATTTAAGCAACGTGAGGGAAAAAAGAAGGCCAACATCGAGACTCCTTTGCAACAAGAGCGGGGTGTTCTCCTGCCAGCTGGAAGCCTGAGTGCAGCCGGCAGTCATGTTTCTCCTTCTTCTGTGGCCAGTTTGGCTGCCACCAGTTTGCTTCTGGTATTGAACTGAGAGGCAAACCTTGAGGGAGGCCTTAGCCTGTATCCAAAGACCCAAACTGCGTAAGAGCTAGATGAGCTGCTCTTTTGGAAGACCCATGGGTGGGCTTGCTTTAGGACCACAACACTTAATAGTTCTGACAAAAGGTAAACCTCCTAGAACCACCGGAAATGCTGAGGATGCAGACCTGGACAGCTGGCCTGCTGCACCCCCAGGCTGGCCTGGTCTCAGGGAAAGCTCCAGAGAGACCTTAAACAGGCAAAGTGTGGGGCAGAGAGAGAGAGAGAGAGAGCACGGTCGAATGGCTGTGCCTGGGCCTGGGGAGGGACCACCCTCTGCATCCAGATGTGGAATAAATGCAAGTTCATGCAGCATCCACTGGAAAAGGTCCAAGCTTGCACGATTAGTATCTCGGGAGTGGTTTTCCCACAGTATCTACTGCTTTATTACTCTGTTTTTTGTTTTTAAAATGAAAAGTAATACCACTGACATGATCTTTTAATCACTGTTTCTGTTTGATAAAATAATTCCTACAGATTTTGTCATGCTCTCAAAAAAGGGAGAGAGGCTCCCGAATGTCTATATAGGAAGCACAAAGAAAGAAAAGATAACAGAATTCTTCAAAGATTTAATCAGAAAAATTTGCTAGATCTCAAGTTCCTTCCTCTGTGTGTGTCTGAGGAGGGTCTGAAAAGGACCTACTCGTCTACACCGGTGGGGAGTCACCTGGCAATGTGTGCTGGCCGAGTTCTTCACGTACGTTTACTTTTCACATCTACCCTACACATCTCCTGGCCCGGGACTGAGTGGCACATGAGCTCAAAGCCTACAGCCTGGCCACACTGACGACTCTGACTGCGCTGACTCCTCCCAGCACCTCTGGCTGCCTTTTTCCATTCACCATATTAACTAGTACAGAGGGCAAGCTGGTCAACGACAAAATTACCCAAAGGAACAAGAAAGTCACATCAATTTAACAAACAGCCTTCGTCTCAAGGCCCTTTAAAAAAAGTTATTATTATTATTATTATTTTTTTGAGACAAGGCCTCACTCTGTTGCCCAGGCTAGAGTGCAGTGGCGTCATCATATAGCTCACTGCAACCTCAAACTCCTGGGCTCAAGAGATCCTCCTACCGCAGTCTCCCATGTAGCTGGGACTACAGGTATGCACCACCATGGCTGGCTAATTTTTCTTATTTGTTATAGAGATGGGGTATCACTATATTGCTTAGGCTGGTCTCGAACTCCTGGGCTAAAGTGATCCTCCTGCCTTGGCCTCCCGAAGTGCTGGGATTACAGGTGTGAGCCACCACACCTGGCCTGTTTTTCTTTATTCATAAAAACTTGCTATCTCTTTTCATGGCCATTTGTCATTTCAGTCAAACAGCTTTAACTGGACTCCAAACCCAAACCCATGTTCTCTTGCTGTGGGAAGGTGGGACTGATTTTGGCAGCACCTTGAAATCTGCCTGGTGGAGCACCTGCTGACACACATAGATCACTTCTCAACGGAAAATGATTCCAGGGACAAGTTCTACTTTATAACTCCAGCATCTAGGACTCCAACACCACATGTCCCTCTCCTGTGTCATCACCTTGCTGCTGCTGTCTGTGACCCTGTCACCATGCATTCACCTGTCAGCAACTTGGAGATGACTTCTAGATATAGCCAGAGGAAGGTTTCACAACTGACCTGTTTAACCGTCGGCTCACCACCTGTGTGGGGGCACTGCATACACATGTATGCTCAGGAATGCTCATTAAGAGAGTACTCCTTTTCTCCTCCAAAACACTAGAGGCTATGAGCACAGTAGTGCTCTTTCCAGAAAGCAGTGCTGACAAAATATTTTGGTGAGAGAACTCAGAATGAGCTCATACATACTTCACAGGCTCTTCTAAGAGGAAGAGGTCAAAACAACCAAAGGCGGCTGTTATGTACCAGGAAAATATTTTCTATATCATAATCTCCAACTTCCTGCCCCAGTAATTCCAATTACGCTATGGAATTACTTTCTGATTGCCAGTTTATTCTAAATATTATCAACCTCTGCTGACAAGTTAACCTACAACAGGAAATTCAACAGACAGAGTACAGTCCATATTACATTATCTTTATTAGATATATTTAGTCCTAACCAAGGTTTGAATAAAGCCCAGTGACTCAGCGTCCACACAGTTGGTATGGCTGGTTTGGCTCATACGTTTTGTTACCGTAAGTGGAAAGGAAAGTGACAGATAATTGATTTGTGCTCCTTGAATTTTTGCTGAAATCTGGATCATGAAAATTACTAACTTTTCAATTGAAGATCAGAATAAAAATGAACAAAAATAAGATATAAATCTAGATGTGTTTGGAGGTTATAATTCCGGGTTAGAAATTTCCACTTTTTCCACTAAGCATCCTCCTTAAGGACTCATCACTGCACAAAACTAAGCTGTAAAAACATCTCTGGCTCTTGTGAAACATTAGTAATTATAATTTACTTCTATAATAAGCAAATAATCTAGTAATACTGATACAGGTCTCAAATGCTACAAGAAGAAATAAAATATAACATAATGAATTGTAATGAGTGGTCCGTCTTCTAAACCTACTTGTGATTTTAACATATTCTATCCTGTTGCCTTATAAACTTTATTAGGAACCCCCGGAGACAGGGCAAGACACTGTAGGAATATGTTTGATATATAGTTGGATTAAATAACAACCTAATATATCAAACATATCACACAGAGGCCTGCAGAAAAGGCATCCAGGTTTGACTGAGCTCGAGAACAGGCACAGTACTGAAGGTTACAGCTGCAGGGGGTGGTCACCACTGCAGCAACTCCGATACCTGTCTTTGGAGCACGGGTCTGTCTGCAGGTGTGGAAACGGCGCCATTAGCAATATCGTAGCACATGCACCAGCGCTCACTGACTTTCTCATTTTGCCATTGTACCATTTTCCCAAGTGGACAGTGGATTCAATAGTGCATGTCTGGGAGACTCTGGGTAAAAAGAGATGCTTAAATTTTAAGGGCCGGAGGTGGGAAGATACCAGAATCATCGTCATAGACCTTTTATAATAGGCAACCTGAGAATGTGGTGAGCAGAGCAATTTAAACAAAATCATCACCCCTCCCCAAAACTATTCCTTAAAGCAGTGTGAATGCTCCCCAGGTACAGAAGGAAGACATACTTATTTTATATGGAGGGCGTGTGTGTGTGTAAGGGAGCAGAGTTATCCGGATAGGGATATAACAGCAATCGTTTATTTCATTATATTGAGTTTTTTTTTTTTTTTTTTTTTTTTAGGGTATGGGGGAGGATTGTGAGAAGCAGTTTACCTCAAAAGACTGGCTAATTTTGGTGTCAGATTGTTGTTGCTGTTGTTTTTTTAGCTGGGGAAATAAATGCCTTTATGAAGGCAAGGAAGATATCTTATTTCATGCAGAAATGGTCACAAAGTGGATTCCCCTCCTAGATAGGCACAAAAGCTGTGGTTTGGGTTGATGGTTTCTTCAAAACAGTTTTTTAGATAAATGATATCCATGTGGCAGGAGCCTCTGGTCACCAGGCAGAGAGAGGCTTCAGACCATTTATAAAGTGTTCTACAAGTACCAAGCAGCCTTCCCAAAATGACGGGAGAGACCTGGGGCAGGTACCCGCGAGGAAAGGACTCACAACATCATTTATGTTAGCTTTGACCTAAACTGAAGGATTCCTCAGCTTCCCTGTAAACATTCTCACTGTAAACACAAAGGCCAGATGATGCCACAGTAGCGTAGGGAGTCCTCACTGGCCCACTGCGGCAGTCATCATTAATTTGTAAAGGGCTGTTATTTTTAACATGTTGTTTTATAAATAAAACACAGACCCCTCCATCATCCCAATTCCATCATCATTCTTGTACATTCCCTATTTATCTTTATTTTTTTTTGAGACAGAGTCTCACTCTGTTGCCCGGGCTGTAGAGTGCCGTGGCATCAGCCTAGCTCACAGCAACCTCAAACTCCTGGGCTCAAGCAATCCTTCTGCCTCAGCCTCCCGAGTAGCTGGGACTACAGGCATG
>CAUYRT010063909.1:0-22710 GCA_963574885.1 Lepilemur ruficaudatus | reverse complement strand
CTAGCTCACAGCAACCTCAAACTCCTGAGCTCAAGCAATCCTTCTGCCTCAGCCTCCCAAGTAGCTGGGACTACAGGCATGCGCCACCATGCCCGGCTAATTTTTTCTATATATTTTATAGTTGGCCAATTAATTTCTTTCTATTTTTAGTAGAGATGGGGTCTCGCTTTTGCTCAGGCTGGTTTCGAACTCCTGACCTTGAGCCATCTGCCCATGTTAGCCTCCCAAAGTGCTAGGATTACGGGCGTGAGCCACCGCACCCAGCCCTTTTGGACTTTTTTAAAAAATTGCAAATCTTATTAGCAGTTATTTTCAGTTACCACACTTTTTGTTAACAGATAAAAGATTGCTATTTAGGTTCTTTTCTGACTTTGGTGTTTTGTAGTAATAGTGATTAAGTTTGGTAGAAGTTAATATGTATGTATTAAGTAGGAACACTGGAAATTGTGATTTTACTTGTAGTTAATCATATCATATCTTATAGTATTTTTGGGTGGAACTTTTATCTGTGGTAGAAAATAGACTTCCTGTGTTTAAATAAATCATTTTAGTTTAGACATTTGATAAAGTTCAAATGACTGCCATATTGTGTGGTTCTGTAGTGATTATACGGAATTAATGTGTGACTTTCTGTATCACACCTTTGGGAGCATATAGGATTTATCTTAAAATACATTACATTGATCTTAAAAGTAGTTATTGTAGAAAGCTTCGCATTTTTTCAGCATTGCTGCCGTCTGTCAAAACATCACTGAAACTTCTTGCTTTGAGTTACCGTCAAGACCTGCAGCATGTTCTTCACACTAGCCTCATTAATAGTAAATCTTTAAGTTGGATTTGGTTTTTGGCTACAGGTAATAGTCAGTTGGAGCTAAATTTGGTGACCAAATTCAGTTAGCAAGCTTGGGCAAATACAGTTTGTGTTGATAAAGAGATCCAAATGTAAATTTCATGTAAGGTTCATAAACTGGCTTGAGGACTGTTCCCAAAGAAGGGTTCCAAAGGGTCCTGGAGAAGTTTTGAGTGGTATCACCATAAATTAAATCTATAGCCTTACAGGGTAATAGAATATATTGGAGTAAATGACTTTTGGACTTATTACTTTGTAGGTAGCAAATTTTTTTTTCCAATTTGCCTTCAGGAGAAAGATGTGTAGATAAAAATGATCTTAATTTTAGAGAAGTGGGAAAATACTGAGCTAGAAGAAAATATTTCCATGATCTGCCTTCTGTTAAAAACAAGGATTATGAAAGTATTTATTATATAGTTCTATAATAAAGCTAGTTAAAGCAGAGTGGCAGAGGACCTAGAATAAATATTAGAGACAGAGGCATTCGCTGAGAATACCACTGAGGAAGAAAGTAGGAAATACAGAAAAAAAAGTACAGAGAAAAATGCATAAATGCAGATATAAATGGTAGTGGAGTAATATCTCCATCTTGTGGCCTTTTTTGGATATTGCGATTAAAAATCTGGAGAGGTTGTATTTTCACAACTGTAGGCATAAGTGGGAATAAAGTATGAGACAGGTAAAAATAAAATATGGATCAGAGGTTTCTTGCAGTATTTTGCAGGGACTTAAAAGACCGAGCTTCCCAGTTGGTGTGCTGCTAGCAAGTGTGCCGAGATAATGATGCCCCCCCCCTCAGTAGTCTTGACAGTTTACTCTAGTGTGTCTTACAAATATAATCTTCTGGGAAGCGCCATGGTATGAAGGAGGTTGGAAAAGCACGGCTAAGGCGAGAAGTTCAGATGCTTTTCTTCTAGGGGAAAATTTGTAAGAGAGTGTATGTGTGCCTATATAAACTAAATATGTATTTATAAATTTATAAGTATATATATTGTGTAAAGTAAGTAGAAAGTAAATTTATATGCATATATAAATATAAAATTGTTCTATAAAATTAGTCTTATCAAAATCTTTTCTAAGCTAACAATCCTTATTTAGCTCTCACAGACAGAAAAGCATTGTTTAATACGTGAGTGAGAGAATTTAGATAGAAAAGAAATCAGGAGGTCTCCGATGAATTAGCATTCTTCAGTTGATGACTTACTCTGGATGGCAGAATAGCCATTTAATGTTACCAAAGTTTGCCGTAACTCAGAAGGAATGCTTTAATGACCTGTGACCATCCTCTGCATGAGGAGGATACCAATGACTTTGGAATGTATAAATATGCAAATTCTGGGTAGTCTAATATTTTGTGACACTAGGAAATAATATTTTATATACAAATCTTGACTGATAGGTATTTCAGGTTTTTGACAAATGACAGGCTTTTTCAGGTCCTTTGTCCCTTAGCACATCACTTTGTGATAGAGGCAATGCAAGCCACAAATGTAATTTTAAATTTTCTAGAAGCCACATTTAAAAATGTAAAAAAGAAATAGGTGAAATTAAATTTAACAATATGTTTTATTTAACCCAACATATCAAAAATATTATTTTAACATGTAATCACATTTTTAAAACATTATTAATGAGATATTTCACATTCTAGCTTTTGTACTAGTACTTTTGTACTATGTCTTCAAAATCTGGTGTTTTATGTTTTTACTTTTAGCACACCTCAATTTGGATGCTAAATTTTGATTGAAAATACTTTATCAGAATTGACATTTTATAAGATGAATAGCTATCCAGTATGTAGGCAGATTGTTCCAAACATACTTAAAAGTTTCCAGTAACTAAATTGAGTATTAGTTTTTAAATGTAAATTAATTAAAATTAAAATTTTGATTTCTCAGTTATACGAGCACATTTCAAGTACTCAAATATGGCTCATGGTTATTGGATAGCATATATAGGATAGTACAGCCTTAGAGAATTAACATTTCTGTGTTGTGTAGATATAGTTAAATATTTTTGGATAAAATCACTGATTACCATTTCCATTTTATCAGGGACATAGTTTGTAGTTTTCCATATTTTTTTTTGTATTTTAACCCAGCATAGTTTTTGTTGTTTTGTTTTTTAGGTTGTTCCAGTTGTGCTATATATCATCTTCCTAGTTATCTGTGCATTTTGACCATTGTTTTCTTTGTTTTGGAAAGCCTATTGATATAAAGTTCATGCTGTTCTTGTAAAAACAGTGGTTGTCTGAACTTCCATGCATAGGCCTGTCTACTAAGGATGGTTTCAGGCAATCAGTTTAATTCAATTTGGTCATTAATTTTTGCTGACTCACCTATTATGTTGTATAATTCTTTAAGTATTATTTATTTATTTACTTATTTTAAGTGAGAGGGTCTTACTCTGTTTCTGCAGTGGCATAATCATAGCTTGCTATAACCTTGAACTCCTAGGTTGAAGTAATCCTCCTGGCTTAGCCTCCCAAGTAGTGAGAACTACAGCTGTGTGTCACTGTGCCCTGCTAATTTTTCTTAGCAGGGTCTCACTATGTTGCCCAGGCTGGACTCGAACTCCTGGCTACCGGCAATCCTCCCACTCCTCAGCCATCCAAAATGCTGGGATTACAGGTGTTAGCCACCACGCTCAGCCTTTAAGTGTTATTTATTAACTAAATATATTGGGTCTTTAATGCTACTTTGACCAAGAAATCACAAGTTCCTACTTTTTAATTTTGACTTTGATGTTGCCCATTTTCCCTATTTATTCTGAAACTCGTCCATCTCATGTATTGCTAGATATGAAATATTCACCATATTCTCTACTGTAATCTATTTTAATTATTATAATATCTTTAATTAAATGACTTTTAAAAGATTTTCAGATGCAATTCTATTTGTATGCCCGTTGATTCACTCTTTGTAATACCAATCAGGGATTCCAAAGTCATCCTTTTTTCCTAGCTACCTCTGCCACCTCTTACTAGCTCCTGATGAGTATTGCTTTCCTCTGGACTGAATAATTAATTACCAATCTTTTTGCCTTTGCCTTTTGTAATTTCATAAGAGACTAGAAAAAGTAGATCTTAATGTTACTAGTTCTTATACCTACTTAACTACTTTATTTCCAATGGAGCCATTATAAGAAAGAAATTGCACTGGATCTGAAATGTTAAAAATTTTGTGCTGAGGGAAATACAACAACAAAACAAAAGTTAAAGTACTAATAATAGAATCCTGAAGTTGGAGGAGACCTCACCAGTATCTGTTTCGTCATACAGGAATCTCCTCTGTACCACTCCCAGCAGATGGTCATCTAGCCTGTTTATGTCTAACAAAAATTAGGGATTATGAAGCAACCTGCTAAATTTCTGGATAATAGAACTCAGTGGAAATTTATATGTAAAGCCTAAATCATAATTCTTTTGTCTACTTTCACCCTCATTCACCTTCTTCTGGAGTGTCCCTACTTATATACTCCCTTTAAATTATTTTTCTGTAATGCTCTAAAATATAATGCACAAAGGAAATAATGATTTGTTGATTCTCTCCACACAATAGAGTTATTAAAAAATACATAGGCAAGCTGAGGAGCTACTTGTTTTCATTGTCTTTAGATATGGACTAAATCTGCCCTAAGAAGACCCAAGCCACCATGGTTATAGTTGTCTTGGAACTGTACTAAGCATGATTTGAGGTTACTATAAACAATTCCCTGGTCTCATCAAAGTCAACAACAGGAAATTTTTGGAAATTTGGAAAATAAGATTTGGTATATGCCATCTTTGATAATATGAAACACAGAATTAACTTAAGAATATACCCAGAAATTATTATAGGTTCTTAAAGCGGGACCACTATGTACAGTTGTGCAGGTGGTGTATTTGCTTCAAACTTATTGTGGTATAAAAATATTTTAAATTTTGGGATTGTTATGAATACTTGCACATAGGTGGTTAAACTGTGAAGTAATTTCTCTTTTATGGTTAAAATATTTCCATAGGTAGAATTTTAATTTTCAGGCTCATCTTGAGTGAGAGTTTCTTTTCTGTTTACCTCTCCCTAGTGGCTTTACAGTTGCTTTTACTCCTTTTCCTGAGACACCTAGGCAAGAAGTAGGTCTTACATAGGTTGCTAAGGGCTCCCTCCTGAGGTTATATTGGGGCCATTGCACATCCAGATACGAAGCCTGCAGGTGTCTTGACCTGGTCTAAGCTGTGAGGCTAAAATCATTACCTCTTAACATCTCAGATACATAATATTTTATAAGCTGTGGCCTCAGGCAGTGGCCTTCTCACTTTTTACATTTTTCTCCCCTCCGGTGGTGGAGTACCACTGCAACCCCTGATTTCAAGTATCAAGCCTGGCTCTGATCCTAGGCTTTTGTAGAGTACTTTTAATCCTCATTACTCCATGGGAGTCAAACTTGTTTTTTTTTTTTTTTTTTTTTGAGACAGAGTCTCACTCTGTTGCCCGGGCTAGAGTGAGTGCCGTGGCATCAGCCTAGCTCACAGCAACCTCAGACTCCTGGGCTCAAGGGATCCTCTGCCTCAGCCTCCTGTGTAGCTGGGACTACAGGCATGCGCCACCATGCCCGGCTCATTTTTTTTCCTATATATATCTTAAGTTGGCCAATTAATTTCTTTCTATTTATAGTAGAGATGGGGGTCTCGCTCTTGCTCAGGCTGGTTTCGAACTCCTGACCTTGAGTGATCCGCCTGCCTGGGCCTCCCAGAGTGCTAGGATTACAGGCGTGAGCCACCGCGCCCGGCCGTGGGAGTCAAACTTCTGGTTTCTTCTGCCTACTTGTAGGCATGGAACCCAATAAGCCTATAGCTTAAACCATATCTGTGGGCTGTTATTACTAGTTTCCATTTGTTTTTTTCTATAGAGATACTTAGGTAGTTTTTGATCATGGCTATATTTTTGTAATTTTCTCTCTTTAAATTTTAGCATTTGTACCTATTTGGAGTGAGGTTTGGGAGCAAGTCTCTCGAATACTTGGAGTGCTACTTTGAGAGACTGAAACATTTTTAAAAGCTGCATTTATTTTATAATACTTATTTTTTAATGCTAGTTTTCTTATTATCTACGAACCTTTTACCACTTATCCTCCACGACTACAGTCAGGTCTTTTATTCACAGCAATATAAGAGACTGTTACTTAGGCATTAAAAGAGACAGTATGCCATTCTGTCCCTGTCCCCTTTTGGCCACTATTCCCAGATTTTATCCAAGTCTGAGGAGTGAAACAGACAAGTAGTATTTCTAAAATTACCGGATCCCACAGGGTTTTGACTGTAGTAATAAGTAGGTCCATTATCTCAGAGTGACAGATATAGCCCTGTTATTGGCGATGTCCAGATGAAATTCCTGTACTATCTTGAAATTAGTTAGAAAAATTTGCCAGGTGCATGTCAGAAAAGCCATGAGCTAGAGGAAATTATGGTCCTAAAGTTAAATTATATGCAGGTAATTTCATGTTGACCCTTTATAAACATATGCCACTCACAAACCTCTTAAACAGACTTTCTCTTTCTGGGCCTAAATAACATTCCATTCTCTTATAATCAGTCTTCAGACATTCACAAAACATAGGTCAGTGAGGATTAGCCTTACCAAAAACTGTTTTAATAATCAACTTAACAGACAATCCTAAAATCATAGATTTCACTGGATATTAGCTCTATAGAATTGAGTGATCCTTAATTGAAGCTTTAAGCAGTTTACAGAGAGCACATTTGGAAAATACTTTGAATTATTTGTTTTCAGGAAAGAAATATACAGTTTGAATTTATAAGAGAAGATAAAGGGCCCTTTCATTTGGATTCATAGGATCTAAATATAGTCAGTTTACACACAAGTTGAGGAACATATTTATTTTGTAATTTATATGCCTTTAATATTGAGTTGGTGATCTGAGGGAAGTCTTTAAAGATAGTAACATGAAAGAGAACAGTGGTGTAACAATCTTTTTAAAAGACGTTTTCACTTACAGGCAATCACTGTTGCCTTTCGAGCATGGATAACGTTACTCTTTGCATCAATTCTCCACAGTAGTGTTTCTACCCTCTGTTTTTGTGACAGAATAGAATACACACAGCTACCTAGATTATGTTAAGAAATTCTGCTAACAAAGCCTGCTTTTCATATTTGTTAATTCATTAGTCCTCTTTACAGCATTACTAATTATAGTAAAGAATTGGAAACAATCAAATTCTAATAGTATGAGAATATTTGCATAAATTATGACATTCTTGGTGTGATATATAATCATTAGTAATAATATATGTGAAAACTACATAGCAACATGGAAAAATACTTATAATGTTAGTGAACAAAAGCCAAATGTCAAGTTGTATTCACATTTGATTGTAATTTTGTAGGGAATATATATGTGTACAAGGGGGAGACAGAAACATAGGCTAATTAGAACGTCTTGAACTGTGGAATTTTATTTAGGGGTGAATATTTTATTTAGAGTTCTGTAGATATTACTAACATATACCCATGTAAATTCTATTACTTTGGAAAGAAGAGTATTATACAATTAAATCACATTTGATTAAATTAATAGCAAATGTGTTCATGTTTATGAGATAAATTGTATGGATATTTTTAAGTTACCTTTAGCCTATAATCTGTTTATAATTATAAGTGGAAAATTAAATAAGACGAATGATTTTAGACTAAAAAGCCCATTTTTGCCTTTAGGTTAAGTCATAGAAATATATGTTTTTGTTATTTAAAAAAATTATCAAGTAATTTTTAATAATTATTCATTGACTCAAACTATTTTATCATAACTTCAGATATTACTTTGGGTCAAATGAAGTAGATTTATGATCTATGCTGAATAAAAGTGGTTGTAAATATACTTAAAATAAGTTGTGGATATAATTCTATATTTTGGCGAACAAAACACCATAGTACCCTGGCCAAGAAAGCCAATGAATAGGTCTTGAGGATGAGACCACATTTATTCAGTGCCTCTAATCTTTGTATTACTCTTCTGAATTTCTTTAATTCAATATTGTAGATACTACTGAATAAGCCAGCTCCATTATAGGCTATTTATAGCCCTTTAAATCCTCATAGTGTTTATATTAATAGTTTAAAGGTATGCTGTCTAATACTGTAGCCGCATGCAGCTGTAGAGCACTTGAAATGTGGCTAGTTAGACTAAGAACATGAATTTTACATGCATTTTATTTTAACTAATTTAAATGTGAAAAACTAAAGAATATAAAATATTTTCCCATTAAGCACAATCTTATTGCTTGCATAGGACTACATTTCATTTTAACTATCAAATATTTAGCTTATGAATTGAAATGTGTTGTAAAAACTATCCACTGGATTTTGAAGACTTGGTATGAAAAAAATAGTATGAAATATCAATAATTTTTAATATTGATTATATATTGAACAGATAGTATTTTTGATGTATTAGTTTAAATAAAATATGTTCTTAAAATTAATTGTACCTATTTCCTTTTACTTTTAAAAATGTGGTTACTAGAAAATGTAAAGTTACACCTGTGACTCACATGAAATTTCTTTTGGGCGGTACTGATTTATTGCAGGGATGGGCAAACTCTGACCTGCCCTTAGGGCTTATTCTTTGGTTTAGAGCATTGGACTCCAAAGTAGGAGAGCGGGTACTCATATAACCCAGGGTGTAAAAGGCAATTGTTGGGTTCAGGAAAAAAATGTTAAAACTTCTATTCACTTACATTTTTATGCTTTAAAATTTTATATTTTCATATGCATTTTCTAATATAGCATATATTAGTATAGTAATAGATCCCTTATAAGTTAAAAGATTTTTAAAATTCAAATATAAAAATTTAAAAACATTTTCCTGATGGGTCATATGATCAAAAATATTTGAAAGCCACAATTTAAAGGTTACTATAAAAAGAGAGAGAGGGAGGGAGAGAGAGAGCGAGATGGGAGGCAGGACTTTTGAAACGGTGGAATAAGGAGCTTAGTGGATCTCTTCTCCAAAAACAATTATTTGTGAGCTCTAAAAATTGTCCAAAAGCATATAACAAATTGAAAAAGTTGACTAAAAAAAAAAAATTAGGGAAATGTAGGTAAGATAAGTGGGAATCTGTGGCATTTTAGCCTGGGATTACACCTGTCCTTCCTTTCAGCTCTTTCCATGAGGTAGTTCTACCAGGGTGAGGTAAGCTGTTAGAACCAACAGCTTCCCTACTGGAAGGGGCTGACTTGATTTGAAGTGAAGCATTGAAAAATCTCATGCCCCTGGGTGTAAGTGGCAAGAGTAACTGTCTCAGTGTAAACAAATGGGAAAGGCCAAGACCATAACCTGCCTGAGGTTATTATAAATATTTTAGATGGGGCAAGCAGTAGCCCAGCAGACTGTCCAGAAAATTGACAGAGATAACCAGAGAATGAGATAGTCATAGTGGGCCTTGGTAAGATTGAACATATCTATGGCAATCAGGAAGTCTGCATGTATTTTCAAGCTGGTAGCCACACTTAGGAGGGAACAGAGAGGAGCCCTAGTTATTCATACATTCCTGGCTGATGAGGCCTTGGGCATATTCAAGAAAACGCAAGAGGATCCAGTGGAAAGTAGGAGCCTTGGAAGACTTATAAAGCGCCTAAACTTTGAACGTGTTTCCCAACTGATACACAGATTTATTGGCAAAAAGCCTTACTGGCCCAAGGTGTTGGAGCATAACCTCTGACCAATGATTGGCTCATCACTAATCTATGCTAACACAGGCGCAATATCTAGAAAGTCATGCTTAAAAACAAAGGGGAAAAAGCTTGAGTGCAGATTTTAGTGGTTGTACACTGCAGGGCAGACAGACTGCATAGAATAATCCCTGGCAAGAAACTAAACAAATAAAACAGCAAGAACAACCCCCATTGTGTGGGTGTGTTGGAGGAGAGGAATCAGAATCTAAGGTTGTTCCAGTATATTATCAAAATGTCCAATTTTCAACAAACATTATGACACAAATAAGAAAGTGTGACTCATAATCAAGAAAAAAGGCAGTCAATAGAAAACTCATTAAATCGGGCCCAGATGTTGTACTTGGCAGGCAAAAACTTCAAAGATTCTATTCTAAATAAGTTCAAAGAAATAAAGGAAATCATGTTTAAGGAAAAGTATGATGATCATAACTCATACTTGAGTTATGATCAATAAAGAGAACTAGTAAAAGTAAAACCAAATGGAAATTCTGGAGTTAAAAAAATATAACTGAGTAAAACTTCACTAGATGTGATCAGCAGGAGATTTGAGAGATGACAGACAAATCAGCGAACTTAAAGGTACATCAGTAGAAATTATTCAGTTTCTAAAACAGAAAGAAAAAAGAATAAAGAAAGATAAACAGAGACTAAAGGACCCTATGGCACACCATTAGCTTTAAATGCATATATTAGAAAAGAAGAAAGATTTTAAATAGATAACCTAAGCTTTTCCTTCAGACACTGGCGGGGGTTGGGTGGTGAGGGAGGCAGAGCAAATTAAACCCAAAGCAAGAAAAAGGAAAGAAATAAACAGACGAGAGCAGAAACCAATGAAATATAAAACAGAAAAGCAACAGAAAAATCAATGAAACCAAAGGTTTGCCCTTTGAAAAGATTAACAAAATTGATAAACTGTTAGCTAGACTAATCAGGAAAAAAGGAGAAAGAAGACATAAGTTACCAACCTTTTTTTAATTACAAGGAATGAAAGAAGGTATATCACTGCCAACCCTACAGAAATTAAAATTAAAAGGATTACAAGAGAATGCATTGAAGAATTTTGCTAATAAATTAGACAACTTAGATTAAATGAACAAAGTCCATTTACCAAAACTGTTTCAATAGGAAATCATTTAGTAATTAAAAATTTTCCCACAAAGAAAAGCTCATACCCAGATGGTGTCATTGCTGAATTCTATGAAATATTTAAAGAAGAAATAATTACAGTCTTTCACAAACTTCCAGAAAATAGAAGAGGAGGAAATATTCTCCAACTCATTCTATGAAGTAAGTATTACCCTAATACCAACGCCAAAGACGTCACAAGAAAAGAAAACTGCAGACCGATAACCCTCATGAATACAGATGTGAATATTTCCAGCCAAAAGGTTAGCAAACTGAATCTAGCAACACATAAAATGGATTAAACACCATGATCAAGTGGGATTTATCCCAGGAGTGCAAGGGTGGTTTAACATCTGAAAATCAATATACCATATTAATAAGATAAAGAGCAAAAATTATATGATCTTCTCAGACACAGAAAAAAAATTTGAAAGAGTGCAGCACTCATTCATGATAACAGCTCTCAACAAACTAGGAATAGAAGGTAATTTCCTCAACCTAATAAAAATAATCTAAAAAACTATCTGAATAGACATTTCACCCAAGAAGGTATACAAATGGCTAATAAGCACACGAAAAGGTGCTCAACAGTGTTAGTTATTAAAGAAATGCAAATTAAAGCCATAAGGAGATAACACATCACACCACTAGGATAACAGACAGTAAAAAGCACTGGTGAGGATATGGAGAAACTGGAACCCTTAGGTATTGAGTGGTAGCATAAAATGGTGTGACCACTGGAAAACTGTGTGGCAGTGCTTTTATAAAAAAGTTAAACTTGACATTTGTCTCAGCAATTCCTCCTAGGTATTCACAGAAGAGAAATGAAAATGTGTGCCCACACAAAGATTTATACGTGAGGGTTCATAGCAGCATTATTCATGATATTAGCCAAAAATGGAAACAATTCCAAATGCTTAACAATCCATGAAAGGATAAACAAAATGTAGTATGTCCATGCAGTGGCATGCTGTTTAGGATTTAGTATAAAAAGAAAGAACTTCTGGGATAAACCACAACATGGATGGACCCCAAGAACATTATGCTAAGTGAAAAAAGCCAGACTGAAGAAGACTACATGTTGTATGTTAGTTTACATGAAATGTCCAAAAAGGCAAATATACAGAGATGTAAAGGAGAGTACTGGTTGTCTGGGGATGAGGATTGACTGCAAACGGGCAGGAGAGATCTGTTTAAGGTGATAAAAATGTTCTAAGGTGGGATTTTGGTGATGTTTGCACAATGCTATAAATTTATTAAAAATGAATTGTACTCACAATGGGTGAATCTTTTGTTACATAAATTATATCCAAACAAAGCTGTTAGAAAAATAAGACGTGGGAAATTTTCAGTTTTCTAAATTGAGAGTCTTGTTTGACAGATTACTCTGTAAGGAACTTAAATTGTGTTTTATGAGCATTTGAAATGTTTCCCTGGACTCTTCCATACAAGTACACCCACACATGCATACACGCATACAACAATATGTAAACTGAACACACAAGGTTATTTCTACTGTTGCATCTTTGCTATCAGAACTTGGTCTTACTATGTTTTTCATTTTGACATTCATTATAATGTAATTTTTTTAGTGTAAAATTTCTTAAAGGCTTGTTAAGGTGTATATATCTTTTTATTAGATTTTGTACTTTTTAGAAAAGTCTCCAAATAGTAAAAATGAAAACTGAAAGTTTGGTTAGTAACAGGATCACTATATTATTGGATGTTGGGGTTAAAAAAATCACATGTAAAGTGGGGATTTATATAGCCAAGGAACAAGGTCAGTGGATGGAAAATAACTAGGCGGAAACATCAGCGGTTTGGGGGGACTCTGGTGAAACCAGCTTGACAAGATTTTTACCAAAGGCAGGCCAAGGTGATCAGCTATCACCTGGGAGCTGGTGGGAAACAAGGAATTTGGTCAGATATATTGAAGATGATCAGATAATTGAGGGTGGGGATTCTGGCTTACCTTGATTTAGCAGGATTCTTGCTAAAATTGGGTAATAGAAAGAGATGGAACTCCAAAGGTTGAGGCCTGGTTGAGAAGATGGTTTACAGGAGCTTGACTAGAGTTTGGTCAAGGAGAAAGTCTTTGTCAAAGGTAAGGATCCAACTTCATTCTTTTGCATGCAGATACCCAGTTTTCCCAAAACCATTTGCTGAAAAGGCTAACTGCTTTTTAAATATATGTCATCTTATATAATCGCTAAAGCAGTCCTACCTAGTTAGGTATTTTATACCATTGTATCAATGAGAGAATTTGAATTTTAGAGACTTGCCCAGTCTCACAAAACTAATAATTGGTGGAGCTTATCTGTTAGGTTCAAAGATCATAACCATTACTTTGTATTATTTCTTCTTAATTAAATGATACTTGTTCATAAAGGCCCAGGCCAAATTTAATCCCATTGTTAAGATTTTCCTCACTGCCTGCCCTTCCGATCAAATATGACCACTCTCAACTGCATGGCAAATTTTTTTGTAGACTCTTAATTTATAGTATACTGCAAATGGTATGTAGTCAATACATGGTAAGTGAATAAATGATAAAATTGTGATTCAGAATAATCTAACTGGTCCCCATGCCAGTGTAAAATATAAGTTGAAATTGAGGGAATAGAAATAATCAGGGAAAAATGTAATTCTACATTTTGCTTAAGAAAATGATTTGCATGAATATAAAATGGGAAGATCTGGTTCGACCTTAGTAAAGACAAGCTCTCAATTTTTAGTTGGTCACATGCTGAGGCAGGCCAACAGTGTTATGCATCTGCTTTTAAAATTCAACTCTAATTTACATTAGTAGACATTTAGTGACTTGATCACAGAAAACGAGACATTTACTGCAATTTATGTGAATATATTATAAACACTCCTGGTAACATACTTTAAGGAGGGTTATTAAAGAACTGAGGTTTTTTTTAAGGGGAGTTAACAAATATAGTGGGGGTTCTGGGAATCATTTCCAAAGAAGAACATATTTAGTGTGAAAAGGAAAGGCAAAGGGGATATATGATCACAGATATTAAATATTAGATTTAAGAAGTATATTTTTTAACATTTTTTGTTTATAATTTTTCATTTTGAAATAATTTCAGGCTTAACAAAAAGTGGCAAAAAATATTACAAAGCATTCTTGTATACTTGTCACCTAGCTTTCACATATGTCCTACATAACCTTAGTAAATTGATCAAAACCAGGAAATTAACGTTGTTATACTATTAACTTATCTGCAGATCTTATTCAGATTTTTCCAGCTGTCCCAGTAACATCTTTTTACTGGCCCGGAATCACGCATTTAGTTTTCTTATCTCATTAATATCTTCTACTCTGGGACAGTGCCTCAGTCTTTTTTGTCTGTCTTGATTTGACACTTTTGAAGAGTTTTGGACAGTTACGTTTTTAAATATTCCACAATTTGGGCTTATCTAATGTTTTAAATTCAGGTTATGCATTTTGGGCATGAATACCATGGAAGTGATATGCCCTTTTCACTGTAGTGTGTCAGGAGGCACTTGATGTCAGTGTCATCACAGGTGATGTTAACTTTGATCGCTTGGTTAAGTGTCTGCCAGCGTTCTCCACTGTAAAGTTTACTATTTGCTCTTTGTGATTTTCCTTGTGGGAAAATACTTTGAGACTATGCAAATATCCTATTTCTCTTAATACTTTGCCCAGTAATTTTAGCATCCTTTGATGATTCTTGCCTAAAACCATAATTACCATGATGTTTGCCAAATGTTGATTTTTCTGTTTCCATTATTCTTTATTTATTGACTGGAATTCTACTGTAAGGAAGAGATATTCCCTCTCACTATTTAGTCAGTTATTTATTTTTATCAATATAGACTCATGAATATTTATTCTCTGGGTTATGCTCCCTTGCTGTTGTTATTTTGTTCACATTATATCACACTTGGCAATTGGGAATGTCTTTGCATTGGCTCCTCTGTCCTTTGACTTATCCCTATTATTTTTCAGAGCATTCTGGGGCACCAAAAGATTTTTAGACTCATCTTGTACTTCCAGTGCCCCAGCCCTGGAATCAGTCATTTCTCTGAGGATTTCTTTTTCTTTTTGTTGGAAAATAGTATTTAAAAGCCAATATATGGCCATTAAGTGTGCTTATTGTTTCTGAAGTGTTTTTGCATCTAGTATTTCTCAATGGACAAAACTAGGAAATATATGTGTGTATACAGTTTGTTCGGTATCTGGATTTTGTGTCTTTGTTTTTGCTTACTGCCATTTAATAGCACACATTTAACACTGTGGTCAGTAGATATTTGTAGCTAATGATATAGAAGGGACATCTCAGTGTACAGTTAGACTAGATAACCTAAGGACTTTCTAACCCCACAGCTGTGTTGTTTTAATTCTGGAAAGATAAGCTGGGGAACTGGCCAAAAATAAACTCTGAATGAGGTTCATAATAAGGAAAATGCAAAAGCCACAGGAGCAGAAAGATTTGATTATTATCAAAAACAGTGAAGGGGCTGAATTCCTGTAACAAACTTTGCTGAGATTAGTTAAGAAAGAAGATTGATAGTTCTTTTATCCATGATAACCCTGGCCTGAGTGACCAGCAGAAGATAAAGCCATGGTGCAAAAAGGAAAAAAGCAAATAAGGATATCTCCTTCACTGGTATTCTGTATTTAATTTGCTTTCCATTATTGTCTACTTTACCCAGGTGGACCAGATCCAAGCACTGATAATTTCACTATAATACTGTATATGGCTTCATGTTCTGCAAAATTACGCTTTAAAAATCACAGGACTTGTAGGGTTGGGGTAGAGCCTTCAAAATCTATGGAACTTTGTAAGTACTAACGAAAACAGCACTACTTTAAAAAATTAATTAAACCTCCACCAGCATTTTCATCTAGCATCGTACTCACTCCTTAAAATCCTTTATACCCTTGTGGTGATGCTTCTTTGTTTGAGATACAGGTTTTTTACGTCATTTGAATAAGAATATGTGAAATACGATTCAAAGTAGAGCCCTTCTCACTAATCCTTAAGTGTGAAAATGGAGGAAATGGCTTTGTAGCATCTTAATGTGTACTCACAGATTTATCAGATAGTTTTACATAATGTAAACTATGGAAGTTTTTGAAGCCATTGAACCAGGTACTACTTATATTAATGGAAGGCACTTCTACAGACTTTTAGCTGGTTTTTTTTTTTTTTAGGTCTTCATATATTGCTAAGGTTTTATCTTTAATTGCAAGAAAGCTTGTTGCTGATCATTTTTAAAAAATGAGTGTGCTAAGGGAAAATATCAAGTTGAACTTGCATAACTTCTGCATTATACGAATATCATTCCACTGTTTACTAGTCATATATAAAGCAATGCAAGGTAAAACACGTCAGAGCAGTAATTATTAATAACTTGTAGTAAGCTGAATAACTGCTAGTATGTGTGTACCTCAGCAACACAGTGATTAACCAAATTTGATATTTCTTATATACGTACTTTTATAGCCTCAGATGTTTCTGATAACATTATATAAACACTTGTTGAATTTACAGAGTCTTTGAATAAATGTTGACTTCATGATACAGTTTTTAAAAAGTATTTTAGCCATTGAATCCCTGGGTCTTGTGGAGGCTCATTTAGGTAGTAGTTTTGTCTGTATTTCCACAGTTTTTAAAATTCTTTCCCTCTTTTTCTCATGCCTCCTTCTGTTCCTTCATCTATTCTGTCAGTCCCATCACTGTGTTAGGCTTTGTGGAGTCTCTGAACGTAGTATATGATTCCTGCCCTTTGCAAACAGGAAATAATTTGGTAGCGTTGCAAGACAAAACATAATGAATTGATGGACTGCTGCATGCTGTCTGTAAAGACTAGGCCTGCTTGTGCTGTTCCCTAGCATCGCCTGTGTTTACTGAAGGCATGTCAGGCTTAAGAACTTGGGGACCCCTGTCTTACTAGGCTCTGAGCTGATCTTTTCACTTGCTAATTGACTTTCTCACTTTACTGAAAGGAGAAGCTTTCTGAATTCTATAAATTACTTTATCAGTGTATCAGTACTACAGACTCTTACTTCAAGAAGTAATGGAAATTCTTACAGAGTTTGTGTATTGTGTTTCTTTCTCTCTCCCTGTTCACATCTCCCTCTTGTTGGAGATATACTTCTGGGTGACTGGTGACCAGGGAGCTTGAATATTATATTACCTATTTAAAAAGTTAATTAAGAAAAATCTATCTGCATATTTATTTGATTAATAAGGAAAAAGAAAGATGGAAGAACTTTTAAAGAGTAGAAGATCTTTAGGAAGAAAACTATTGAAGTTTGTCTAAATTACAAAATAAGTCAAATGTTCCTATATAGAAAGTAGACATCCTCATTTTAAATTAAAAAAATATTTTTGTAGTTAAGTATCTAAATGTTGGTTTGATGTACAGAATGTAGAAAAATATCTTGGGCATAGATTTTTTTACCCTTAACATTTCGAAAAGAAATTTCTTTATTTATTAATTTTTCTGTAAGCTTTTCAAAGAATTTTTATATTAGACAATCACATCAGCTTTCCAAAAGAGAGAAAGCACCAACTGTGAGTATTCATTATCAGGGGCAGGAGGTAGTGTGTGTGGAGATTTAGAATGATATAATGATCATGCGTAGGGCCATACTGCATATAAGCCTGCTGACTCTTAAATATGTATTAGGTATATTAAGATGTTTTTGTTTTATTTAATGTGAAAAAAATCATAGTAATTGACTCTTGGCTCCTGGGTGTGTATATTTTGGTCCACTGCACTGGGAGTCATTCTAAACTCAAACCCAAAATTGATTCCAGAAATTAGAGTATTCAGAAGAGAAACAGTGATACCTGTACTTCTTCAAGCCACACAAGTCTTTGCTTGGGTTTAGTTAATCATTACTGCTTTGGGAAATTATTAAATATTGTATTTCTCCTTCAGAATTTTTATTTTGATGCAAATTTTAGTTTATGTGGATATCTATAAAACAAGGAAATAAATTCTTGAATAAACCTGAGCTTTGTAAATTAATTAGACTAAATTATATTATAACTTTTAGCTAAATAATATGTTTACTTGGCATTATCTATCATTTTGTTTTTCTCTTCATTTTTTGAGTTTGGTAGTTTCTGTTTTAAAAATCACTAAGATAAAGTCTTGAATTTGTCTGATATTTAAGTACTAAGTTCTAGGATTCTGCTTTTGTGCTTATGAGAATATGCCAGGGGAGCAGGGGCCAGCAGTGAGTGTCCACCACGTTCTCTGCCTACCTGCAAAGAAGTCTCAGTATGGTCTGGCTCATCCAGGAGAGCAGATGTGAAGTTCTCAACTGCTCTTTTCTTCTTTACTTACCATTGGCCCCATTGCCCCTTTACTGATGCTGCTTGTTTTGATTGGTTGTTTTTGCAGTGTTTGTGCTGGTGTTGTTATGGAAGAAAAGAGAAATGAGGAAGCCTAGTGGGTGGCCTGCATTCAAGAAAAGCCTTAGAGAAAGGCAGAAGCTGCAATGCTTGTCTCTTCCTCCACTGACTTTAATGTGGCCATAGAAGTCATTAAGTGTAGCCTCTGTAGCATGAGGAAAGCACAATTCTCCAGCTCTTTTGCCTTTTGTCATTCACTAGGAAGAGCTGAGAAAAGCCAGAACGGGGAAACGTCATCCCGTGCTGCTAAAATGCAAGTATAAGTTTTTCAGACTGCTAATGATCTTTGTAGGGTTAAGAAATACAATGTGTACATATTCCTTTAAACCCCTCCTGAAAATAATCTGTTGGCATTTGCTCATTTATTTGACTATCATTTTTTAAATTATTACTATTAAGATTCAACGTTGCATAACATGGCTAGGAGAAGATTTGACATGGAATTCAGCTGATAGTGGGATGATATTGTTACCATCGGGACCTGCGGGTACTAAGAAAAAGACAGTGTGATGATTAAGGAATAAATGTTTATGTGGATTGCCTTAGTTTACCATTGAACAGTTACATAATTTTATTATTGGCTCTACCTCGTAGAAGCCTTTCACATATGCCTACATATCACAACATGATCATTACGAAATTTTTGCATGTTTGGTTGGTGTATGATGCTTTTCTAGGTTTTATAGAATATGTAGAGGATAGGATCCTGGCTTTCAAATATAAAGAAGAAATGACTATATTTTGAAATCAGGAAATTGAATACAATTTCCAGCAGTAAACCTATGACTGTCTTTTAAAAAATTCTTACATGTGGCCCTTCAAGGTTTAAAATTTCCCTTATAAGTAATAAATTGTAATTATAGATATAACTGGTTATGTAGCAGCTGATTTGCAGACCTCTGCAGTGCATTTTAGGATTACTCCATTGCATTTTTGCCCATCTAAATGTTATCCTTTCCCTAACTTTCCCCTAATTTATCTAGAAGAAATTTGAGTTGAATCTAAATTTTTAAAAAACCTTTGGGCCAAAAAAGTTGAGTAGTGATCAATTCATAGTTTAATAAAGGACATGTGTAGTTAGAGTTTCTGGATAATCTCTCTTCTTTTGAAAGTGTTTCTTAATTAAAACCAGATGAGAACAGCAAAGAAAGGTATTCAGAACACTAAATAAAATGGATGTGCTTCATGGAATTTGCAGAATTCATCAATACATGTAACAATGATTTATAATTGCGTTTGGTCCTAACACATATCAGAATAGATCTAACAGAGGCACAGTAAGTAAGATAGCTAGTATAAAACACCAAGGTGAAAGGGTTAATTGGCCTTGCACAGTTCAATTTGCCACTCTAGTGGCACTTTCTGTTGTCTGTGTAAACAGAGTTGCTAAGTACTTTCCCACTAAGCTGCCACCCTTTTATTTATACAGTTGAACCACCAATGAGAAATGGATCAGTTTACCAGTTGTTAGGCCTTTTCTTCCTGCCTTTTCAGCCCACTTCATGCTTTTTTTCCCAGCTGTTGCTACATACCTCCCTAATTTTTCCTTAGTCTTTATGATTTTTGTCTCTCTCTCTCTCTCTGTTTTCCCAGCTTTTTTCTCTCTTATTTATTGATTCGAGCGTTTGGGTATATATAACCGGTTCTACTCATAAATAACCTCATTTCTTCTCACCCTCTACTCCCATTTTACCAATTCATATCTCAAACTTGCTGCAATGGTTTCAAATAGTTTTTTTCAAGTAACATTTAAATAACTCTTTAAAAATTAAAACATTACGTATTTAGCTAAAGTCTTCTTTAACCAGCCTTGTAACCCCACCCAACTGTGAGCTAATGTATGAAAAATATACTTCCAGACCATTTTCATAATTTTATATGTAGATATATTCATAAACATAATATGGTATTGCTGGAAATCTACGTATATGGTATTATCCTGGAAATATTGTTCTTGTGTTTCTTGTTTTTTCACCCTACATTATATTTTTAAGATGTATACGTATTAAATACAGAGATGTACACACACCACATTACATAGATCTAATTTAAACAGTTAACTGCTTCATAGTATTTCGTTGTATTTTATGTTTTAGTTATCTACCTATTAACAAACATTTAAGTTATATCCCGTTCTCTATTGTAAACAATACCACAGTTAACAATCTTATAGATGTTGTCTTGTACATATTGCTACAGTTTTTTAGGGCAGTGTTTTCCAAACAGCAGGTAGCGAAATCAATTCTGTAGGTTAGAATTTGCATTTTAAAAAATAACAGAAGATAGTAGAAAGTGTCGGAGTAAAGACAGCTTATTTTTTCATGAAATATATAATTGTGTTCTTAGTTGTGATATAAAATGTATTTTCTACTGTCTGAATCAAAAAGTATGGTGTGATACAAAATATATTTTGTACTATGTATGTTAGTCTGCTCTGGGTTTTATACCCAGAATTGGATTAGCTGCATCATAGGCTATATAATATTTCGAATCTTTCTAGACAACGGCCAAATTACTTTACAAAGTGGCTATACTAATTTACACCCTAATCAGTATTTGATATTCTAGTCAGACTTTTTCATTTTTTATATTCTTGAGGGTGAAAAATTCCATCTTATTTTAATTCTCATTTTAACTAGTGAGGTTGAGCATAACTTCCTTTTTACTAAAAAGAAAAGTGTTAAGATCTATCTGGTTGGTAAGTTATAATACTATTCTTGAAAATCATATTTCAAGCTAGAGAAACCTTCATCTCCAAAATCTTTTTTCTAACAATTTTTTTTAAAGTAGTGAGCATTAAACTGTATGACCTTAGTAAGTAATTACTAAAAATAATTTTGTTAACCATGCCACATTGGATCACATTTACATTTGTCTCATACTTGTTTTGAAAAACAATTCTTTTTATCCAATGTGAGTAGTCTTAGGTACAATAGCATAATTAAGGAATACTAGTGTCCTCAGTATATGGGTTTAGATTCATTTCAGCAAAATTCTATCATGCCCATTTCATATGTTATAGAAGAGAAGATGGGTTCTAGCCAAGTGCTAGGAAATATTTTATCCCTTTGTTAGGACAACTATATAATAATAGAATCTTAATATTGCATAGAACATTAGAAAGTAATTTTGGTTCAGTTGTTCTTGGCTATCTAGCTTTGGCTTGATTTTCTCTGGTGACAAAAATATAGTCATCTTCTTCCTAGACAGTCATTTTCATTGTTAGTGCTAATTATTAAAACTTAACCTGATACCTGTCAGTTTCATTCATTGGTGCTACATTTGCCTTAGGGAGTCACATAGGAAAGACTACTCCTTTAATTATTACAGTTGAAGTATTGGAAGCAATAAGATTTCTTCTTTGGTTACGGGAATTTTGATTTTTACGGAGTTAATAAGCCTGAATACACATCCAATAACAAGTAGCCCTGTTATTTAGATAATGTACATATAAACATGTATTTACTAATTTAATTTCTGAACTTACTGCTTCCTTAAAGCTTACTCTGTAAATTGCCAGTTTTAATGTTACTTTACTTCAGTTAACTATGTGTTCTATAAAGTTGTAAACAAAGTTGGAAGCTGATTTGAAAAATGGTGTCATATTTTGAAGGACCTTTCAGCTTTCTATTGTTTGGAAGCAATGACTTTTTTATTGGAATTTGTCATAGTATTTAGGTCCTCTGGCTCTGTTTTCTGTCATCAACCTAAAATTACCCTGTTTCCAGTTTCTTGGTGTAGCATATGAAATTTATCAGGTACTATTCCCCAGTAGCAGTTAGGACAAAAGTAGTTCTGGATTAAAACCAGTGGGTGATCATCAGTCCATTTTATGCTGACCACAGCCTTGTCCATTCATTTAGAACAAGCAATCTTTTATACTGGACCAGTAGAAATTATTTGTAGTACTCATTTAACAACCAGTGTTATTCTTGAAGGAAAACAGGCAGACAGATTAATTAATATAATTTGTAGAGTTTCTTTTATTTTCAAGGCCCAATTTTTTTCTCACTTAAATTAGTTGCATGTTCAAACATCATTCAGACTCTGTACTTGCCTTCAAATGTGGTAAAGCTGCTTCTTAATTTTAAGAAGAAAGCTATATTAGTGCCTCTTTTTAGATTTAAATACATACTCTTAAACAGAAAACTTATAGAATATTAATACTTGAATAAAGCTTTAACCACTAATTCCTAATTAATATTTTTTGTGGAATGTTCTTTGTTGGTCACTATCTGGGGCAGTACTACTCAAAATATAGTTTGTGAGGCCGGGCGCGGTGGCTCACGCCTGTAATCCTAGCACTTTGGGAGGCCGAGGTGGGCGGATCGCTCAAGGTCAGGAGTTCGAGACCAGCCTGAGCAAGAGCAAGACCCCGTCTCTACTAATAACAGAAATAAATTAATTGGCCAACTAAATATATATAGGAAAAAAAAAATTAGCCGGGCATGGTGGCACATGCCTGTAGTCCCAGCTACTCGGGAGGCTGAGGCAGGAGGATCGCTTGAGCCCAGGAGTTTGAGGTTGCTGTGAGCCAGGCTGATGCCACGGCACTCTAGCCCGGGCAACACAGTGAGACTCTGTCTCAAAAAAA
>CAUYRT010063907.1:0-22441 GCA_963574885.1 Lepilemur ruficaudatus | reverse complement strand
TAGTCCCAGCTACTCGGGAGGCTGAGGCAGAAGGATTGCTTGAGCCCAGGAGTTTGAGGTTGCTGTGAGCTAAGCTGATGCCACGGCACTCACTCTAGCCTGGGCAACAGAGTGAGACTCTGTCTCAAAAAAAAAAAAAATAAAATAAAAAAAATAAAAGTGACTGATAATCAGCAAAGTTATTTAAGCAAACACGACAGTACACTAGGAAGGGGTCGGAGCGGGTGCACGTCCAAGCGGACAGTGGCCCTGGGGTCTCTTTGGGCTCCCCGTTTCTTTCCTCCTTCCTGCACTGCTGTCTCCCTGACCCATGAGGACGCTGCCTCCTCCCCTCCAGCAGGCGGGGGAACTTTTTAGTTTATTAGTTCAGGCCTGGATGTGTCACGGTGTCCAAAGCCCGTTCGAGGGGTAATAATTCATGGTAATGATGGTACAATGAAGTCGGAGTTACTTGAGGACACTTCTGCCCTCCATCTGCTCGGGCACCCCCGAGGGGCCTCCCCAAACTGGAACAAACGAGGTGTTTGTGCAATGTCACCATCTCAGCTGACTACGGCTCTTGCTTTCATTCATCTGTAGTCCAAATTTTGTTCCTATCGTTCCGCCCGCCTGTGTTCCGGATGCTGAACTCCTGGCTCAGGGGTGGGGGGAGTGGAGGAAACGCCCGCCCCATGCTGCCTCTCCTCTCCACTCTGCGCCCCGACACTGTTCTCCCGTCTCCTCGCTGCATCTGTGGCCCCCCCCAGTACTAGGTGAGTTGAGAACAATGCTCAACCCTTGGTAGTGGGGCCGACTGGGCCACTGCCCTGATGACAGTTATTTCTACAGGGACCCACTAGTATGGCTGATGACGGGCCACACGCTCAGTTCCTACGGATGCGTTTTAACGAGAAGATTCATTTTTGTCGGAGATCAGCATTTCCTCGCAAATGGGGAAGGAGCAGTTGAAGGCACAGTTCCCCTGCGTGTGGCACTGACCTCCTGACAGCCAGGGCCCAAAGTGCTGAGCAAGCTTCTCTTCACGGTGCAGGGGCAGTGCTGAGGGGCTTGGGCTGAACTCCCAGAAACGCCGGCCCTCGCAGGAGATGGCGGCCGGTGCGGGCCTGCGGAAGGCAGTCAGCACTTTTTCTCCTCACGGTAACCACTTCCCAGCCTCCTTGTTATGCTTAGCCTGAGGGAGCGTGCAGCTATCTGTCTGCATCTGACAGATTCCTGGTGATGGGAAGGCCAGCCAAAGGCAGGTGTGACAATTAAGGGGCCTGAGGGGGGCTGGGAGGACTTACGCAGAGGCCTGGCACCCAGGAGGCTGACATCTGCTCTGGACTTAGGCTCACTGCCTGTTTGATCGAACCACCCAGAGCCCCCAGCCTCTTGGTACTCGGGACCCTGTTAGTTATTTCTCTGACTTCAAAGATTTTGCCTACCAGACTGTGTTTGTTGACAATTATGTTGTTCCATCAATGACAGCTGCTGATCAGAATGGACAAGTCCGAGAAGACCCACACTGTGACAGGACTCCTGTACCACGGAAGAAGTGTCCACCCTTGGAATGTGTGTCCATGGTGGAGCTGGCTTCTAGATCTCCTGTTACAGAACTGCTCTTCCAGGGCTTTGGTGGCGATTCGAGTACCCCATCAGTATTTCCCGAGCAGTTACTCCGCCCTGGCCTGGTGCCTGTGAATATTACTCAGAGTAAGTGACTCAGTAAACTGGGTTGATGCAACCCCCATCTTTGGGGCCACCAGGTCAGGCTGGTCTCCTCGGCCTCACATTGGAGTTCTAGGCTGGTTGGTGTCTATGCAGTCAAGGCCCCAGTGATGGAAACCTCAGCAAACCCCTGCCTAGAAGGAACATTCTGAAACTACCTACCACCCTCAGAAGTGGTCTTGCTGAATGAAGTCCTGCCCAAGGGACAGGCACATGCACTTAAGGGCTCTCATTTGCTGAGCACTTTGTGCCAGGTGGCTCTTCATAACACTGAGCAAATGACGTGAGGCCCAGTGGGTCAAGCTGTGGCCAGACTCATGGGCACAGGTTTTTCTAACGCCAAGCACGGGAGCTCCGAGGCTTCTAAAGCTGATCTTTCATCAGCCCTGAAAGCTATGGTTCTCACTGGGAAAGCTCTGGCTGTGGGGGAGAAAAGAGCCCACGAGACCTGGAACACCAAGGGGACCCCCATAAAATGGTACAAGAGAGCAGGCCCCCCCCAGCACCCTGCCTGCCATCTCTCACCTGGTTCCCGGCAACTGCAGCCGGCAGGCCCAGGGCCGCTGACTTCAAGTCCAGCAGGGGCTCTGTGCAAGGTGAGCTCATACAGGTGCCAGCAGGAAGACTGGCCAGAGACTCAACGGAGCTGGGATGGGCCTGTTTTCTGTGTGGTCCAGGATAGCATCACTTGGGAGCTTATTAGCAATTCAAATTCTCAGGCCCACAGGGGATTCGGATGCTGGCTAGAGTCAGGGAACCACGGGGTTAAATGATCCCGAGGTCCTTTCCAAGACTTTTTTGGGTGACATAGAGTCTCGCTGTGCACCCAGGCTGGAGTGCAGTGGTGTCATCATAGCTCATTGCAGCCTCCAACTCCTGGGCTCAAGCCATCCTCCCACCTCAGCCTCCTGAATAGCTGGGACTACAGGCACGCACCATGACGCCCAGCTAACTTTTCTGTCTCCCAAGCTGTCCCCTTGCTGAGCTGCCTCAGCACCTCTCACCCTGGGCGCACCACTCCTCATGGTTTGTTCCATAGGCGCCCTTGGAAATGCAAGGCCTGAGGAGAGCCAGGGGCGAGGGCTGTGGGTGGGCCACGGAAAACCGTAGCAGGGACGTGGATTCTAAGGCTCCTTTTCATTCTGAGGTTCTGTGATATGGTGACCTGAGGATCATCCTAACACTATTACAAACACAAGAGCAGTAATAGGGCTGTTTTCTGAGCCCTTACTGTGCCAGGCACCGGGCCAAGCCCTTGACTTAATCCTCATCATCCAGCAAGGCCGGAGCCAGGAGCCCCAGGTTCTCATCTCAGCTCAGACACTTACTAGCTGGGAGGCAGTGGTGTAATCTTCTTTAGGCCCCAATTTGTGTAGTTCTAAAGGCAGGGCTTTGGGCAGATGAATCACAAAACCAGTATGCTGCATGAAAGAAGCCAGAAGCAAAAGAGGACATGCTGTACAATTCCACGCATAGGAAGTTCTAGAACAGCAAACTAAACGATGGTGTAGTCAGAGCAGTGATTGCGGTAGTTTGGAAAGGGGGCAAACGAGAACAATATGGGATGATGGAAATGTTCTATCTTGACTGTGGCACAGGCAATAGAACTGTGTATGTATTTGTGAAAACTCACCGAACTATACATTTAAAAAGGATGAATCTTACAAGTAAAACATGCCTCCATTTAAACATTTCTAGTAAAATAAGGGGTTGCGACTGAATGAATTCTAAAAACGTTTGGAGTCTAGAATCCTGGATTTCTCTGCTTCCGATGTGGGACAACCCAGAGCTATAGATAACTGATGTCAGCAGGAGGGACACTAAAGGCTGTCATAGTGTGTGCTTTGTCATCTCTCCCCAAGTGGCAGCAGTGCCCAGGGCCTGATTCGGAAGGCACCTGTCTGCCCCCACGCAGGCAGGACATCAGTAACTCACAGTTGGTTTTCCGTCGTCTGCGTTTGAATAGTGGCTGCCATGATCTGCTGAAACGCCTGGGACTTCTCTAGTAGGTGTCACTGTTGTCAGTGGGAGCAGGTGGGAGGCAGTTAACTAATTTAATGAACAAAAATCACAAGGAAAAAAATCAGGAGAGGGAGGTGGAGGAGAGAAAGCACCAGGAGTCGCTGACTCTGATTACCAACATCATTTCCGTCATAGAATCTTTATTTTACACATTTGCATCACAGCAAGAGAATTCATCCCATACAACACCGTGACCTGATCCCCACCCGTTACGTGTGTACATAAATACTCTTCAATAATCATTAGTGTTAAAAAACAATACTGAAAACCTTCTGCATCCCAATCTAACCAGGAAAGCAAATGATATTTACAGACCTGCAAGCCTCCCTCAAATGAAACTTATTTCTGGATTAAGTATGTCCAACTTCTTCTGAAGCCACATGACTAGGCAAATGCAATTTGCGACCTGTCAAAGCTGCTTAAAGAGTCAAGAACCACGCACCTGAGAGGACAGGATTTCTGGGTCCTGTAACAGGATCTCAGACGCCAAGGAGGCTGGCCCTGCAGCTCTGTCTGATTTGCCTGCCCACAAGCACACATTTCTGCCACAGAATCTTTATTTTGCACATTTGCATCACAGCAAAATAAGCAGTCTTGGGGTGAGCTGGCTTTTCTGTTTCACGCTGACCCTTACTGACTTCACCAGAAACCCCGCACCCCCAAGCCTGCAGACGTGCTGCCGTCAGGGCCCCACAGGTCCCACCAGCACCCGCCCTCGCTCCCTTGGGCCCCTCCCCTCAGGGTGCTTTCTTCACACGGTATCTCAGGGACGGGCGTATCCTAGGCCCTAGCAGTGAGCCATCTAAAAGCATTATCTATTTTTTAAGCATAAACCACGCAGAGAGGGCACAAGGGCCATCACCAGGCTACAAAAGCGGCCCTCGGGGAATTGGGAGAGTGTTCATCTTGCCGACCAATAACTGCATTCCAGGTGGTGACAAGTTTTAGCATCAACTCAGGTGGGTGTCTTTTAAAGACTCCCTGCCAGAAATACCCTAGGGAAAACTGGAGCGAAGAGCAGATCTTCTGGAATGTTTGGTATGTTCCAGATGAATACCTTTCGATACACTGAGAGGTACTGAGTCAAAGTCTAATTTCATTAGTAGGGAAGCCATTAACTTACTGAATCCCAAAGGGAAGATAAAGCAGCGGGCCACGGGCACCCTGGACTGGGCACAGTGTGCACCTGGGTCCGAGAAGAGCACGGGGCGAGGTGTGGAGTGTGGGAACGGGGCTGGAGGCGCAGGCCGGGGTCTGCTTCCTTGGAAATTCAGCAGCTTGGCAGTGTGAGGCATGGACCGTTCGGCTGCTTTACTGGGTGTGTGGAGCTGGGCCAACCACCTCATCAGACTGCCTGCTGTTCGGAGAGCCTTCCTCGAAGCAAACGCTTCAGGACGGGGGAGATGGCCAAGATGCCACCAGCAACCACGACAGCACTTTCACACTCGTGCTCGGCATGTCAGGACTGGCTCCTCACAGCAGGCTCTTGCAAGTACTAAAATAAGACGTCCATTTTATTCGAAGGAAGACCTCACATACAGCCCAAAGCAATAATGTATGACATTAGTACGCGCGCTCTTACTAAAATCCTCCCTAGTGCAGCAAATGATCCTGCTCACAGCTGCTGGGAGAAAACGCTGCAATGCACCACAGCCTTTAGCCCGTATTCCCGGAGTGAGCCTGTGAGGCCTGGGCAGAAAGGGGTGGAGGAGAGATGACGGAGGAGGGATGATGGAGGAGGGGGAGGGAGGGCAGGGAGTGGGGGAGGGAAGGTCACGGGACAAGGAGGAGCAGAGGTCCTGATGACGTCGCAATGCAGGAGTGGAAATTTCACCACGGCAGTCACGTGAAGGGGACTTAGGAGGCTGTGTGCTGCCTCCACTGGCTGGACATATCGAGGTGGGAAAAACTGAGTAGTTTATTCAAAAGAGGTTTCTTGAGAGAAAACTGAACCGACTCAGGCTCCGCTTGGAGCCTGTGTCTTTAACACTGGAGCAAGCGTCTCCTTACAAGACAGCGAGCCACCAAGTCACCAGAACCACATTCAACGGCACAAAATGCTTTGCTGCTTACGTTTTAAAGCACTGGGGGACCAAGAAACAGGCTGAGCAAGTCCTTTGGCCACTGTTACGAGCCAGGATTAAGAGATCAATGATCGTTCTTGTCCAAGAAATAATTTTCTAGCAAATAGGCACCCTTTATGAAATTTCACAGCCAGCAGCACTTTCAGTCCACAACAGATTGCTCAAAGGAAACGTGGATATTCTGTGCAGACAGGAACAGGGAGTAGGAGTACAAAGTGAAGCTATAAATACCACCAACGGCTCTGTGATGTGCACCCGATACTTTGTGCCCATCCCTGAAACGCTGCACGGGCTTAACCGCTCCAACACCATGTTACGACGAGCCCGAGTGCCCTGCGGAAAGCTGCAGGAAGGCAGCTTGTTAGCTGGTGAAACCACCCGGCTTTGGACTCCTTACTGGAAGACAGTATCTTTACTGGAAGACGGCTGAATGCTGGTCACAACTACTAAGTGATGGAGAAAGAAGACAAAATTTACAGAACAGGATGGAGAGCTTAAATAATTTTTTAAAAGCCTGGAACCCAATCCCAGGCTGGGGTTTTGATTTTTCTTAGTATCAGCTTGACTTCAAACCTTCTACCAGTTGCTACGACGTGGCCAGACAACCTGCTTGTTAGGCAGGGTGTGGCCTTGCCTTGTAAAAAGCCACCTTGTCTTGTCTGTGCACTGCTGCTCCAGAAGGGTCAGGACTGTAAAGCTGCAGCCACGTGGCCCCTGTGTGAGCGAGCCCAGAGGCACGCGTGGGATCTGAAGGACACGCAGCGCCCGGGCACACGTGCTGGCAGGATCAAGAAGGCTCCGGTCTCAGCTGCCGGCCGGACAGTGCCTGTCCACACACATGCTCCCCCTCCCTCCCGCTCCTCTGCTCACTGGTTTCCTTGTTTCCAAACCCCAGCATGTGAATTGAGGACACCTCCATGGAGACCCTGTCTAGGAGGGAGGTTCCATCACACCTTTTGTTCTTGCCAAGGAGTCTGTTGCCCAGTCAACAACATCTGCTTGTCGGAGGAGAGCAAACGTGTCCCTCTGAAGGAAGTTCCTAGGAGGGTTTTGGTGGTCGCAGATGAGACATGCTCCTGCAGCACTACTACTGCGTGTGCGCACAGGAAAACAAAGTACTAAAGACGTTCCCATCCTCCCTCCTTCATATAGCTCCAAGTTAATTTTTTAAAAAAGAATTCCCTTAAGTGAATCCTTCAGACGTATTTACCCTTCTCGTGAAGATGGGAAGTTACACAAATACTTCCGTAAAATCTCTGCTGGGAGGCAAGCAGCTGGGGCTGGGAAGAGGCCCACTCTGCCACGTGAGCCAGCAGGTGGGACGGGGCAGAGCACGGAACGCTGAGAAAAGTGCACAGAAAGGACACCTGCTTCCTCACGGGTCAGTTAGGCGGTGACAATGGCACGGGAGAGGGAAAACAACTGTTTGCTAAGTAGAGACTTTTCAGGTTCCCAAACCTGGGATAGCAAGTGTGACCCCGAATCCTGTGGTTTCTGATTGGCCCTTCTGAGCCAGAGGTGATGGGTGATGGTCACCCCCCCCCCCCAGGAGTCCCTGTCTCCTGCAGGAGCAATCTCACTGACAAGTCCAGGCAGGGCTCAAGCTTCTGGAAGCAGCCCTGCCCAGCTGGCCCCCCAAGCAGTGTTCCTGACAGGCCCATGCTTGGGTCCCCTCCTAAGCCCGTGGTCACAATGGACCTTCAGAGCTCGTCCCATTGTTCAGGTGACCAATCTCTGAGTTGTAACACTGCTCACTTCAGGCAACTGCTTGTGTTCATCCCCAAGCTCTGAAAGTTTGGAAGGGAACTTCACTGAGTTTCTGTGAAAGATCTCACTCGCCCAAAATCCCTGAGTGTAAACTGTTTAATCACACTCATTTTCTTCACATGCATACTCTTGGGACATGGGGACCAAGTCTGTTTGATTCCTGTACTCTGAAGTCCTAACCTACAGGAACAGCTTTTTAATGAGGATGATTTGCCTGTATTTACGTGTTTGTTTAAATGCTGCCTTTCTGCCCCCAGCTGCCCTTAAGGAAAATTCCTTCCCATTTTCCCCAAAATTCTGATCACATAAAATAGAAGCCACAAGAAGAGAGGGAAACAAGAGATAGGGGAGCCAGATGTTCAGGGAAATCCTACAAGAGAATGCTTTTTAAGTTTAAAAGTACATTTCTTTCCACCCACTACGCAACTCAGACTACACTCCATCAAGAAAACCATTTCCAACCCCCTGGTCCCATTTCCCCAGGACCATGACCCTAACAGTGACATTGCAACCCTCAGATGACAGCCCTTTTGGAAAGAAGACCACTGGGCCTCTAGAGCTATCGGATCCTGGTCACCTGCAAAATCTGGAATAAAGGTCTGGGGCAACATTCAGGGCTAGGAATGCTGGGGCAGGTGCCACAGACTAAACTGGGTTGGGACTTCGCTTTCTAAAAGAACCTAATTTCATTCATTTTTGCCCCAAGATGCAAGGGCACTCTTGCTTTCCCTTCTGTGTAAGTCCTCAGCAGACACCCAACCACGCCCCACAGCCGCGCTCCTGTACCGTGACTGGCATCACTCACTCCTCCCAGCCTCCCTCCCACCAACGCTGCTGTGCCGCCACGCGTGGGGCCACAGCTGCACACCCTAGAGCTCCCACCTGAAAAAAGAACTTAAATTAAGAACAAATTCTTCCTGTTCTCTTCCTCCCTCCCCGCCACTCCTTCCTGCAGGAGAATTCTAGCTGCCCGTCACCAAGGATGCAGCATCCACAGGAGAGTACAAAGTTAGGTTTCTGTGGCACTTCGCTCCCAGCCACGTGCTCTGTGGTGTCACTGTCGGGAGGTGCCAATAGTTCACTGTCAGGAACTGCTCTTGCTCGCCAATAGGACTATTAATAAATTAAAAGTTTTCTTTGACGGTGTGCCATCCTCAAAGTCGGCTCCATCACACGGCGCCTTCCCAGTCACCCTGGGGCTCCACAGAGCCGTTGGTCACCTTCTTGACTTTCTTCACGTTCTCCATCACCCCTGACGTCGTCACTCTGAACAAGGAAAGAAGAAGAAAACAGTTAGGAAAACCCCACAGTCTTACAATAAAAGGCCACCTCACACAGCACAGCGGTTAGGCGCAGTGACAGGTGCTGGCTCTAGAATCAGATGGACCTACGTTCGAATCCTGGCTTGCTCGTTAGGAGCTGTGTAACCTTAGCCAAGTCACCTGACCTCTCTGTGCTTAGGTATAATAAATCTCACTTTCCAGAATTGTCGTAAGGAAAAGAGATTCTCCAAAGTACCTGATCAATAAATACCAGCTGTCATTATTACAATCATCACTAATCTCTTTTTGTCATGATCTTCAGAATTTTTATGTTTCATACATACATGGTAGTTACGGTTATGAGATTGACATCTGCATCATAATTAACAATCACAAAAGAAAGCTAATTAGCCGTACAGACATTTAATAACCAGCCACAATGGATCATTCCTGAGTCATGGGACAGAATCACAGGTTTAGAGGAATCTTCTGGGCCCAAAGATTCTTTGACCACTACAGACAGAGAACTAACAGCTTTCGGCAAATCCAGGCCCTGGTGCCTGCAGGCTGGGGCCTGGCCGTGCCGTCAGCAGGTGGCCGCTGCCTCCACTCCGAGGTCCCATTCTGCCTGCCAGTGCTTGGCGCTGAGGAGGTGCCACAGAGCCGCTCGCTGAACACGAGATTTAAAGATGGAAGAACCCTGGCCTCACAAGGCGTGAGGAGCTAAGTAAGGCAGCCATTTCCAGAAGACTGAATCACATCTCTCGAGAGGATGCAATCTCCAAGAAGACAATCTCCTCCCTCATGAAAGGTGAGCTGGAAAGATTCTAAGGTGCTCTGCATCTATGAAGGAACTGGTGGCTCTGTAAGTAGCAGGAGAAACCAAGTGGACGTACTGAGTGTCAAAAACCACCTGGCCCAGGCCTGGAAACAATGAGGCACTTATGTTCCCCCATCGTGGACCAATAGGAATTTCCTAACCAGTAAAATAAACTCCATCGATCAACTCAATCATCTGGAGTACATTCAGCTGGACCTCACAGCAGATGTTTTTATGGGGTAAGGGAGGAAACCCTTCCCCTGCCATGGCCTCCTGCCATTCCTGCTGTCACACTGCTGCTGTGATCAGGCCCAAAAGCCATCTAGCCCTCTCCAGAGTTGGGACCTTTCTCAAACAAGATATTTCAGACTTGAAGGTTATTTGTATTTGTAGCAAAGTTGGGACAAGATATGTGGCTGGAACGTGGTTCTCATGGGAACTGAGGGAGTCCCGCAGACGCTATGAGTGTAAAAACATCCCCCAAGACAAAGGAAAACACCCCAGCTGACCACCCAGCATCACTTCCTGTCTGACCTCCCCCAGATGTGACACTTCCCACAGGAGGAGCTGAGGCACACAGGGTTGCTCCAGGCAGGGCCACGGAGGCAGAGCCTCGCCGGAGCCCCACAGAAGCCCCCACGTGTCTCCACACCTCTTTATATCAGAAAGGAAATGCAACCTCAAGTCTTCCAGAAACGCTCCTGGTAATAATGCAACTGTCCTATGGTTATAGCACCTTGTTAAAAACGGACAAGTTGTTCAACACACACTGGCACGGAAAGGAAAGCACACTCGCTGTGACCCAGGTACGGCTGACCGTGTGCTTGGCAGACATTTTACACCTTTCTCTCCTTAGGAAATGTTCCTTTCCAGATGGTGAACCAAGTGAGAAAACAGCTTCTATTCTTTTAAGACAGGCCTGGTGCTAGGTCACAGAGGAAAAAATGGAATTGCTGCTCTTAGGGAGGCCACAGCCCAGTAAAAGAGACAGTTTTCCCGAGCAACGACCAAAGCCACGTACAACACACAAAGCAGAGCCAGGAACCAGGCTCAGCAGTGGCTCAGGATGAGAAGAATCCCCTCGGCCTGGGGAATGGGGGAAGCTGTGTGCCTGTACTGAACGATGAGGAGCAACTGGTGAGGAAGATGGGGGGGCATGGCTAGTTCTGAACAGAAGAGATACAGCAGCCAAGAGGGATGGAGGGAAAAGCCACCAGAGCAGACAGAGAATGCTCAGTAGCCGCAGTAGTGTCTCCAGCCAGCCCACGAAGGAAAGGAGCAGGAGGAGACTCGGGGTGGACGCGGGCAGGCTGCGGAAGGCCCTGTTTGCCTTGTCTGGAGGACAAACGTGATTCTCATCCCAGCTCCGGCTTGGGCTGAGGATGCCCTGGGGAGTTAAGCACAGATACCGAGCCCAGGCACTGAGAATCGGTCTCCAGGGGAGTGACCAGGGAACCTATACCTTAAAAACACTCTCCACAGGATCCTGACAGCCCAGGAGAAGAGACAGGAAGGGGAGGAGACCAGAGGTAAGGAAACCAGCCCTCACACTAGAGAGGGGCGAGGGGCTGAAAGAGATGATGTTAGGCCCACAAGACCTAGCCACTCACCCACACTGGCTGAGGAAGGGGGAGGCATTTCAGCTACCACCTGCCTTTTGCTGTTGGCAACTGGGTAGATGGTGGTGGCACTAAGGCCTATGGGAGCACCAGGGAGAGGCACACAGAGGGACCTGCTGCTGAGGAGGGCGCATGGGCTGGAGCTGGGAAATGGCAGCAAGGAGATGGCTGGGGCCACCTTGGACTTGGGTGAGTACGAGGAAAGAGAGGGCAAACAGGACTAAGGGCGTATGGGAGCACAGGAGGATGTCAGAGGTGGGGCAGGTTCAGCGTGTGGCCAGGACCAGGAACAGCTGCAGTGAACTTAAGTAGATAAAGAAACCTGATGGCAGATGGGGTGGGGAGGAGACTGCATCCCATTCCCCCAGCAAACCTAGGAAGTTAAAGGGCCACCTGGGGCCTCGGTGCCGCAGGGTAGCCTGGCCAGCCCCTGCAGACGTGGCTCCAGCCGTCCTCCCTGCAGCAGTGAGAAAGAACACTAAAGCCTCCCCAGCAGGGACACATGGACGTAGGGCTTTAACAACTTCGCAGGCAGCTCCCTGGGTGTCCCACTTTTGGTGCAAATACACACAGGGCCCAACAGTTGGAGAGCCAACACCTAACCAGCAACCTGCACCACAGATCACCATCTCAAATGCCCGGCCGGGGCAGCACGGGAAGGTGCTCTACAAAGCTCAGGTTAAGCAGTGAGCAGGGCAATTCGCAGTGTGAACTTCAACTCTGCAGATCCAGTGATGGGCCTGGAGTAGCTCGGGTCACTGAACCAGACCACCGCACTCTGCAGATGGAAGTGAGGCCTGCCCTCTTGCTCCCCGTTCCTTCCTCTCGCCCCAGGTGCACACCTGCATCATAGCACGGTGACACAACACTTGGCCACGCTGTCCCCACTCTGGAGGGCTGATGGAGCTGCTCACAGCCAGGTGCCAGCAGACTCAGTGCAAGGGGACTCTACCTGCCAAACCCACCGCCTGCTTCCGGCAGAAGCTGTTTGTCTCCTCCGGTGCTGCTCAGGTAAGCAGTTCTTTGAGCCACTGCTGACTTCAGGAAAGCGCTGCCTCAAGGGCCAGCAGCATCTAAGCCGGCCAGAGGCGAGAGGCCTCAGTGTCGCGCCAAGCAGAGGCGCTGCCTGCGGGCCCAGCACAGGTGAGTCTGCATAGGATGCAGGGGAAGCCGGGCAGACAAACCCAGGCTGCCTCCTACTTTCTCTCCACATCTGAACAGTGACAAGCTCCCCCAGCCCCTACACCACCACCCTTTCCTTGCAAAGCCCTAGTGTCTGTGCCTACGAGCAAAAGTGCCGAACGGAACACAGGCTCCTTCTGCCACACCAGACTGCCATCAGATGTGGCCCGAGTGGCCCATGGATGCATGTGTTTCAATAAATAAAAACTATTTCTGGACTTCAAATGTAGAGAGGCCCAGTTAAGACAGAAACCTATTAGTCTCCAATTCCCGTTTCCACTTTTGTTCCCACCCACCTGGAAGAAGTAGTGACGGTTAGCAGCAGCCTTTAGGACAGTGTCCTGGAATGGGAACCCCGGGAGACCACTTCCTTGCCTGCGAACCACAGCAAATATTTCTTCCCACTCTCACTCCTCACCATGATGGAAATAATTCAGATCACTGAGGATATGCACAGCAGAGGAGGCAGCTACCAAATCTGATCATTAAACCTGCATCCAGGACTTTTTAATGTGCTGATTATTTTAACAACAAATTCTGTAACCAAAATTGGTACGCTTAACAAGAGATGTTCAGAAAGTTAGTATGACTTCTGCTTATTCCCAGGCTCAAAAAGAAGCTGTGGCCGGGCGTGGTGGCTCACGCCTGTAATCCTAGCATTCTGGGAGGCTGAGGCAGGAGGATCGCTCAAGGTCAGGAGTTCGAAACTAGCCTGAGCAAGAGCGAGACCCCCGTCTCTACTAAAAATAGAAACAAATTAATTGGCCAACTAAAAATATACAGAAAAAATTAGCCGGGCACGGTGGCGCATGCCTATAGTCCCAGCTACTTGGGAGGCTGAGGCAGGAGGATCGCTTTAGGTTGCTGTGAGCTACGCTGATGCCACAGCACTCTAGTCCTGGCAAGAGTGAGACTCTGTCTCAAAAAAAAAAAAAAAAAAAAAAAAAAGAAGCTGTGTTAGGCCTGGCAGGATAACGCTGGGCGGCCCCGCGGACCATGTCATGCCTGGGCTCGCGGCGGGGTGGAAGCAGCTCTCCTGGAAGCTCTCTACCCCCGAGGGGAGCACGGCTCAGTCCTGGGCTCAGCTGGCAAGACTCACTTCCTAACACGCTGCAGTCCCACAGCTCAGCTTCAGATAAAGGTGAGAACAGATGCAAAAGAAACTGCCAGAATCTCAGTCATAAGGTCAGTGAGTGACCCAGGTCAGAGTTCATGTCCTCCCACTGGCTAAGACTCATTAGGAAGAACGTGGATTTGTTTGGGGGTCTGTGTTGAGGGAAACAAGAGGGTGGAAGTCATAAAAAATACTACGTCCCATACAGAGGTACTTGGTTCTGTGGCAGGGATCGGACCTGGCTCCCCTTTTCAGAAAACATCTACCAATGTGGATGACACTTTACAGAGAGCCAATGACCTTCTAGAACACAGAGGCAAGGGCTCTGCTTGCCTCTGGCCTGGGTTATTTCTGGAGGGCTGAAGCGGTGCCATCCAGGAACAGCACTTCCAAGCAGAAGAGGGAGACGACGGCACGGCTGCTGCGCCGTCCCGGAGAGGCTGTGATCAGCCTTTGTGCTCGCTCGCTGGCAGGTGGGCGCGGATGGCGGGTGACGGCAGCGCCTCCATCCCAGGCCCGTTCTGCTCTGTCACGTCGCATACATCCACACGACTTTCCCCTTGTTCTCAGCTACAGAGAAACTCCAGCAGAACCTCCCCAGAACCATTTCCTTGCTGATGTAAAAGCCCTTTGCCTCAATGCCTCCTACACGACTTGTTTCGTAGGCTAGCCTGAGCCAGTGCTCACTGGAGTACCACTGCCCTGCACGAGCCCTCCCCCGGGTGGACTCTCTCTGTGGCTGTGCCACATGCAGCCTTCTGCCGCTGAAGAGCTCACCTCACGCTTACGGCACGGCTCACACTAAGCCACTCACTCTGCATGACCCAGCGCTCTTCCCCTGGTCACAGAGGAGCGTAAACTGCGGCATCCCTGACTCCCACACACCAAGCTCTCCCAAGACCCCCTCCACACTAAAATGACTGCCACTAGCATCAAATATCATCAGAGAGAAACACCAAAACAAAATTTTAAGAAGTTTCGCCATGAGACAAAACGCCTTCACAATGCATCCAGGCTTCGAGATGCAACGGCTGAGGGAAAGGCCGTGGGGCACGGCGGAGAACAGCCGAGATGCTGTGAGCCCGCCGTTCCGCTTCCAGCCACCTGCCTGGGAAACTGCAGACGGCTGTGGCTACGAGCAAGCTAAAGGCCTCCCTCCCAGCAGGGGACGGAGAAACACACCGTGTTTAGCTTACTGACGCTGCTGCCTGCCAGGCTGACTCTCATTTGTGTGTCTTCAACCAACAGTCGCTTGTTCGGACCCTGCTACTTCTAGAAAAGGCACGTCTGATGGTCCTCTACTCTCCCCTCCACTGTCTATAAAAAGGTATTTCTTCCTATGCACAGGGACAGGGACATGCTGTTTGGGGCCCACCAGCAGGCCCTGCCTTCTGTCTACCGTCCCAGCAGTGGAGCTGAGCACAGAGAGCCGCCCCGTGCTGCCTGACACCGAGCAGAGCCAGCAGGGGCTGAACCTCAGCCTCGGAACTCAGAAAAAGCAAAAGGCTGCCAGCGCTGGGGCGAACACTCCACACCAGTGACACGAAAAGGGAAAACTCAGCCGTTCGCTAATCACCAAACACAACTGACCAGGCTCATCATACTGCAGAGTTCACAAGGAAACACACGTAATCACTGTTCACATTTCTAGAAAATGATTACCCTTTCCCAGGAAATAGGGCCCTAGAGTCACTCACCCTTACTCAGAAAAGCCCACATGACAGGGCAAAGTCACTGTACTGGCTGTGAAAGCCACTTAGTTATCTGACGACAAAGGATGTTTGAGCATCATTAGCAGATTCACACATGACTCAGAAGATTATATTTTCAGAGACAAGCTGAGGGTGAGGCCTGATGGGAAGTGCAGCTGCCTGCTCTCGGCAGTTCTGACCCGGCCGAGTACCTTCCGAAATCCTTCCCACTGAGTTACTGGAGCGGGCACCAGTGACGCTTAGTAGGATGGCAAGTTCCACCCTCCCCGACAAGACTGAGCAATCGGCAGATGCTGTACTTCAAACTGAATGAGAGAGCCTGGGGCTTGAGCGTCCGTTTCCTGCTGCTAAAAACAGAAGAGCCACCTCTGGAGCAGCTGGTCCAAGTCCCGCAGTGCTGCTGTTTGGTGAGGTAAAGGGGTCGGGGCAAAGGAAGACAGAAAGCAAGGAGATTTCTTACACAGACTCCATTTCCAAGTCGTCTTCTTCCTGAGAAAGCTGCAGGTAGGGGTTATCCGAAGCTGGACGGAATTTATACCCCGTTAGAACAAAGAACACCAGCGTGGCCATTTCATCCAGGAGCTGTAAGTTCAAAAACGACCCCAAAATAAAGAGATTAGCAACGCTGTTCTTCAGAGAGCAGCGGAACTGAACAAACGGACGTACTCCCCCACAACCCGCCCCTGCTGACTGCTCACTCACACGTCAGAGTTTATGCTAGAGAGCATTTTCCTCAACTTGCTGAAGCCTAAACTAGGAGCATCCTGCTCAGAGACCACAGTTGTGCTTTTTTTTTGCTCGACCCAGTCTTCACTGGTAGCTTTTAAGAGCTCTTTATATACCCACATTTTCCTACAGCGCCTAAAGCACCAAGTTCTTCAAGAAAAAGTCTCTAAATCATGTGGTGGCTTACTCTACCAGTTAAACTAGTTCTAACATATTGCAAAGATACTTTATTACTGAAACAATGACAATCAGCAAAGAGGAAGGGAGGCTGACTCTTAACTGCCCTAAGCCCTGTAACTGAAGGCAAAGACCACACCTCATCTAAATTCTAATTATACAGGGCAAGTCTTACTCCCTCTGCCTGAAGCTTTTCTCTTCAGAGACTTTTAAGATTGAAAACTAAAATCAATAATGCAATTATTTTCAGATTTCTCACATAATCCAGCAGCTTTCCTGGACAAACAGAAAATCCTAATTGTAGACCAGAAGAGACAGAAGGTCTTAGCAGTCATTCCCAGATAAATTAATAACAACAGTAAGTTACAAATTCTCTGGCACTGTCCCCTGTGAACAGCATACCTGGTAGAGCCACTTCCACTGGAATGGAACAGCAAGTTTGAGTAGAAATGCAATAATCCTGGTGAAGTATATGTAACACACAATCTATATGAAGGGGAAAGAAACAGAAAATAAAATCAACATAAAAATCAGGGCACCACATTTGCTTTCACAAATGAACTATGAAATACAAAACAAATCACCCAAAGAAAAGCACCTGACACTTACAGTGCTAAGCAATAAACGCAGAGTGATGCTGCTCTGCCAGTTACACCTGAAAGGACTTCCTCACTAGCTCCAGGTGACCGAGACATCGACAACAGCCACACCCACAGGGAGGACAAGACACTTTAGTGTGGTTGTTGTTAACCTTTCCTCATCTCAATCACAACCCCTTGATTTCAATCTCCGAAGGGTAGTATTTTGATTCCCAGGCTCTGAGGAATATTTACAGCAGTAACAGCTACGTGGAGCCACACAGGGCAACACTAACTTCCAGTCTGTCACCAGCACGTGCTGAAAATGTTCGCGGAAGTACGAACACTATCAAGCACTCTAGCAAGGGAGGATGGCCTTCATTTCTTCTCACTGGGACAAGGACTCAACGAGCCGGCCACTAGCACATGTGCTGCTCACAGGGACTAAATTCGAGTAGTCAGTGTGCAGGCTGGGCACACTTGGGTTTCAGCCATGAAGGCCCACTATCCAGGCCTGGCTGTTGAGGACCACTCATCATTGTCCCCGCATGCAATAAGAGAGGCTCTGTGGCAATGTCTACACCCACCACAAAAATCCCCAGAAAAAACAAACCAACCAACCCGAGTGGGTGCCCCTGCTTCCCTACTGATGAAGTCTCTAACATTGGCTCAGGCAAAAGAACTGTCCCAAGTGACAGTCAATGCCAAAACCACAGATGGAAGACATGGAAACTTTCTTTTAACAGTCAGAAAGCAAACTAACTCTGGAAGAGCCTTATATATTCTTATATAACTTATATATATTCTTATATATAACCGTTACATATTCTAAGAAATTATGACACTAATGATTTATAGCAGGTGCTGTGTTTGGCACTACACTGATAGGACTTTTCATGTCCCTCACAACCCTGTTTTCAGATTTTACAAAAACTGTTTCAATTTTTCTGTTCTTAAGGTAAATATTATTACCATGCAACTAGTTTTCTGTAGGGAAATCTGCAAGAAGAGAGAGGTACGTACTATAACAATTTTTTAAATGGAAAAAAAAAGGCTGAAGAGCATGATGATTTGATCCCATTTTTTTAAATGAATAAAAACAGCAAGCCAAACAAGCAGCTATGCAAGGCATATGCCTAAGAAGAGACCTGGAGGAACAACCACTCAACGGCTAACGGTAATTACCTTGGGGAGGGCAGGAAGGGGACATGAAGACCAGGTTCACACAGGCTCCACTGTGTTTCTGTCATCTCTGCATTTTTTTATTTTTTTTACATCAAGGTTGTATTACTTTTTGTAAGTATTCAAAGCCAAATTTAAAATTAAAAGTAATCCAGATATTTAATTTTTGATCTTAAGAGACACAGCTTGACTTTATGAAATGAAACCCACACGGCACCAGGTAGTACAACATCTTGTATGTTCACCTATTCTTCGGAAGTTCATTTGCTCTACTCCTTGAATTGATCTTATTTACAGATTTAGTATTTTTTTTTTTTTACTCACCAAGACGTAATAATGTCTGAAAAGTTTCAGCTTTGCCAAGTTAATAGCAGCTAGGGAAAAGAAAGAACAAAATGAAAGGCTCATTAACTTTTCTCATTTTAAAAAGCAAGTCCCATTCATGCACCCTCTCAGTCAGAGCCACGTCCAGTGCAGACGAGTACCAGGCAGAGGCACCTGCATGTAACTGGAAAGAAACTCCCTGGGCAGGCTCCCCCCAGTCACCGGGAGGAACATGGAGCTGCGGGGCAGCACAGCCCGTGGTGAGCTGGAGCTGGCTTGCACCGGTGACTCCTGCCTTGGGGTCAGCAGGTTGAACCTGGCCACACTGGGAGCATATTTTCATCACAGGAATCAGCACATGCTACACATCAGGACCTTCCCCACCTCCAGAGAGCCAGCAGTAAACTTTCACCTCTGCACAGAGCTGGGTCCTCCACTAGGACCTGTCTCAGGTTGGTTACAGAGTACCATCTGGGGGAGCCTTCCACTGGCTGAGGGTGTAAATTCAATGGACCCACAGGTGCCCTGCAGCTGATAACTGACTGTGCATTTTGCAAACTTCACTCCAGTTTTCATTAAGTGACTTGTAATGAGCCCTTTGAATACAACCTCCCTGACTATGTCCTACCTTCACAACTGCTCAAGGTCAGCCCCGCCAGGACAGCTGACTTCCTGACACTGCCTCAGGCTATGAAATATTGATGACCAGAGGGCAGCCTGGCTCCCTCCCAACAGCAACCCTTTCATTCACCATATACCTTCCTGCAGGAGGCAAATTAATTTTGCTTAATAGCATTCAGTTACTGACTCAGGTTAAGAATGGGACCGTGGGTGGTGAAGGTTCGAATTTCCTCTTCCTCCTCCTTCTGGCTCATGATTAGTGGCGGGCACTCAAGCTTAGGATTCCAGAAGAAATTCCTGGAATCCTAAATTATCTTCAAGACAATTATCAACTAACAGTATCTGCAAGAACCTCCTCTGAGAAGCTGAATGCATTGCTGAGGGGATGTTCAGAAAGTCTTTCAGGGAAATTCCGACTCCCATAGTCGAGAGGATAGAACACACCCACCCCTAGCGCTGCAGTGGCCCCTCTTCAGATGCACACATCTGAGGCAGCAAAATCACAGCAGGCAGATCAGCAAAGGCTTTCGTATCTAGCAACCTCTCTGGCAGTCTTGTTATCTTTATTATTATTAAATCTCTCTGGTTTTCATCCCTTTTTTAATTCAGTCAATACAAACTCACCAAGCCCCATCCGAGCCAGGCCCTGGGATACAGCAGTGAACGTGGCAGCTGCCATCCCGGGGGGAGAGGGGGCACCGAAGCACACGCTAGCCCCTCACTGAATGACGCGCACACAGAGCGCGAGCCGGGGCACGCAGTGAGTGCTCCTCCTCGGCTGGGGGGACAGGAAAGGCTTCACCGAGGACAAGATATGAAAACTGAGAACTGTCGCCAGATAAAGAAGAGCTCCTGAGGACCCAAAACTTTGCCCATTTGTAGGAACCTTCTGCATCCTTTTTGGGGTGCAGCTCTCCTGCTCACACCAGCAGAGGTCAGGGAAACAACCAGCTCCTGCTGCACCTGCCCCAGCAAACCCCCTGTCCGACAGGAACTGCAGCCTCCCAAACGAGCTAAATACTTCTTGAAATGTGAACACTCAATTCTCTTCTTTGTGAATAACCGAGAAAAATGGCACCAATAATTATAAAAATGCTTTAAAACTTTCTTCTAAATTTTGCTTGCTGAAGTAAGTCCTGACAAATGAAACTCCTACCTTGCTTCACTAAGAAGCATCAGCCAGACAGAGAATTGTCATGTTTTTATTCCTGGATTTCCATGTGCCATGACAGGGATAAGCCTGGGCTCCCAACCAGACCGGGGGAAGGGCGAGAGAATTCCCCAAAGGGCCTGGACAGAGCTCAGGAGTGAGCCGGGGTCGGAGAATCAAATGGAGAGAATGCTCGGGAACAGCAGGTGCAAAGGCTCAGAGGCCAGACAGCTTCATGGATCAGAAGGGAAGGTGGCTCAGTGCGGCCACGCCGTGACTGCACCATGAAGAGGCCAGGAAATGGGCCTGGGCTAAGAGCACAGCCAAAAATTAAGACACAGAAGACCATGAGCTTGTTCTCCTTGTTGGTTTTGAGGGCCCCCAGGAGAACCAGGGACCCTCCAACTGTTTTTTTTTCTTTTAGACTAGTCAGGTGAGAAGGAGGAAAGAGGAGGACCAGGAGTTCAATCTGTAACCGACTGTGAACCATCAAGTGATTCATGAAGCCAGGTATTGAGTGTTCACATTCAAGAAGTATTGAGTGTTCTATCTTTGGACCATCCTGCAAAGAGTTTTAAGCAGGGCAAAGCCATGATCATATCTACATTCTAGAACAATCTCTCTGTGGAGAAAGGATGGAGAGAAATAGAAATAAGAGCCCAAGTGAGGTGAAAGAACGTGAATGTGTGGAGGCCCCTCTAGAAGAGGGGAGATCTCTCTATTGGTGTGGAGCAACCGAGGCTGAGGTGTGAACAGGCTGACCGCCCCGGGGGCTGGCTGGGGAGGAGGACGCACAAGGCAAGGGAGTTGAGGATCCCAGAAAGAGCGCCAAGTCTGACAGTCCCTCCCTTTCCCAGGGAAGGAAATCAGGTGGGAAGAGTGAAGGTACTGCAGGTACAGGGGTAAGGAACGAGCGTGAGGACTGAGAGCAGGGAGTGGCAGGCAGGCCAGCATCTCCCTGGCATCCTGTGCCACGGTCACAACCTCCAGGCTCCCTCCTGCAGGGAGGCAGGCTATGAATCGCTCCATAAATGAGCCTGTACACCCCACACTCGGGCACTGATGAAGACACGTCACCACGGCACAGATGCCAGGCCACCAGGATACATGCTACGGCTGACGAACAGAACTTGGGAACAACCAGTGCCGTCTCTGAGAAACGTAGCCACAATAAACACAGCTTATGGTTATTTCCAAACCCCACCAGGCACGATGACATCATTTCCAGTCACACGTTGAGACGTTCGTTGACGAGACTGCTGCTGGCGGGGCAGGCTCCCGAGTCCCACACTGGTGTGACTGCTGTTCCGGTAGCAGCCGAGGCAGCAAGGGCAGGGAGTGAGCTTACTTAGTGGAAAGCAAACAGGGGAGCAGAGCGGTTAAGAGCACAGGCCCTGCACATCTGGACATCCTGGGCTCAAATTCCAACTCTGCTACTTACTGGCTCTGTGACCTCAGATGAGTCACCTAAACTCGCTGAGCCTCAGTTTCTTCCTATCTTAAGGCAGGAATAACAACCCTTAGGGTTGTTGGGAGAATTAATGAGACAGTGCACGGAAAGCAAACAGCTCGCAGCCAGCAGTCGAGTATCTGGCATTGCTGTATTAGTATCATATAGGATTAGCCCAATACCAAATGTGGCACATACTGTGTCACAGCAGCTGCCACATCTGGCAGGAATCCAATGAGCAAAACTGGAGCAAATGGGGACCTGGGAATTGCCAGAGCCCTGGCTCTCCTGGAGGCAGCGCTGCCATATGCACACTGTGAGCAAGGATGCTGAGCAGGGCTGAACCAGCTCCAGGACGCAAAACCTCACTCGTGTTATGCAAGGAACGGCGAGGCAGCAGGTCACAGCCTAGAACCCCAGGCCTCCCTTTGCTTTGCTTCCAAAGATTTCTCCGGAGTGAAGGTGGCTCACAGCTCGCTGCTCACTGGACTCGAGAGTATGGGCTCCCCCAGGCTGGGCTATTTCTGACCCCACCACAAGGAACAGCAAATATGGGGAAAGAACGAGCCTGGTGAGAGGGGACAAATGCCCAGGAAGGAGGCAGGAGACGTGCAACTCCATCCTGCACCATCATGGCTCAGCTGCCCTGGCCTGCTGCTTCTTCCTCCAGGCATCAGTCTCCGCATCTGGAAAATTTCTTTTTCCTTTTTTTGAGACAGAGTCTCACTCTGTTGCCCAGGCTAGAGTGCCATGGCGTAAGCCTAGCTCACAGCAACCTCAAACTCCTGGGCTCAAACAATCCTTCTGCCTCAGCCTCCCGAGTAGTTGGGACTACAGGCATGCGCCACCATGCCCGGCTAATTTTTTCTATATATTTTTAGTTGTCCAATTAATTTCTTTCTATTATTAGTAGAGACGAGGGTCTCGCTCTTGCTCAGGCCGGT
>CAUYRT010063906.1:0-22830 GCA_963574885.1 Lepilemur ruficaudatus | reverse complement strand
GGGGTCTCGCTCAGGCTGGTCTTGAACTCCTGACCTTGAGCTATCCACCCGCCTCGGCCTCCCAGAGTGCTAGGATTACAGGCGTGAGCTACCGCGCCCGGCCTTATGAACATTCCTATATGGTATTTTTGAGGATATGTGTGTTCATTTCTCTTGATTAAATACGTAAGGGTGGAAACTGCTGGATCTTAAGGTAGGTATATGTTTATTAGAGAACCCTAGCTAGACTGACTAAGAAAAGAAAAATGCAAATTACCAGTATCAGGAAGGAGGAGATATAAATATACTTCATGAAGACACTAAAATAATGGGAAATATAATGAACTTTATGCCAATAAATTAGACAACTTAGATGAAATGGACAACCTCACTGGCAGACTAAATTAACAAAACTACACAAGAAAAAACAGAAAATCTAAATAGCCCTAAAGAAAATGATTCATAATTTAAAACCTTCCTACAAAGAACTCCAGGTCCAGACCACTTTACTGGTGAATCCTTTCAGAGATTTAAGAAGAATACCATACCAATTTTTCATGATTTATTTTGGAAAAAAGAGGAGGAGGAAATATTTCTCAATTAATTTTGAGGCCAGCATAATTCAAAATTAGATCAAGACATTACAAAAGAAAATTAAAAAATCAACCAATATCCCTCATGAACATATCCCCATTTTAAAGAGTTTTACTAAAAAACAAACCACCTTTACTGGGATATAATTATACTGAAGTGTAATTTACGTACAACAAAATATACCCTCTTAAAGTTTAAATGAATGCATACATCCATGTAATCATCACAACAATTAAGATACAGAACCCTCTCATCACCCCAAAATGTTCCCTCAAGCCCCTCTGCACTCTCACCCCTTTGCAGACACGGGCAACCACTGATTTGCTTCCTGTAACTACAGGAATTTTGCCTGTTACAGAATTTCATATATGAAATCATACAGTACGTATGATTCCTCATGACTTCCTTATGTCCTTTTGAGATTCATCCATGTTGTTGCATGTGTGAATAATTTATTCCTTTTAATGCTACATAGTGTCTCATTATATCAATATACCTAAATTTGTTTACCCATTCACCTGTTGATAAGACATTTGAGCTCTTCACAGTTTTGGGCTGTATCAATAAAACTAATATGAACATTCATGCAGAAGTCTTTTTGTATACATGTTTTCACTTGTCTTGGGTAAATACCTAGGAGTGGAATTGCTAAACACAGGGTTAAGTGTATGTTTACTTTATAAGAAATAGTCAAAGATTTTCCAAAGTGCTTGCACCATTCTACATACTCAGTTGCACTTGATTTGTCAGTCTTTTTAATTTTAGCGATTCTAGAAAGTTTGTAGGAGTGCCTCACTGCAATTTTAATTTGCTTATCCTTGGTGACTAATGATGTGCATGTTTTCATGTGCTTAATGATCATTCATATATCTTCTTTTTGCCCATCACAATAGTCACTGAGATATATTGCCAGACCCTCTTTCAGTGAAAAACTTGTTACCTCCCACCTACTGAGAATACTACAGGAAGGCAGTTTTCAGGTGTCACTCCGTTTAGGGATTGCCTCAGCTGCAAAGAATCACACCACCCAAGGACACATCCAAGCGGTACAGGCCCACATTACTGAGTGATGCAGAAATATAAAGACATGGTCATCTTGGCCTAACTCAGGACAATTCTGATGGCCCAATCTAGCTCCAGAGATACCTCTGAAGTCAGCCAGAGCTGTTGTTGAGCTATATCCTTGGCTCAACATCTCCCTCTGCCTAATGCTCCATTGCTGCCCTCCCGCTCCCAAGAGCTGATACCAAAGGCATCCCTTAATACATATCCCATACAGGAAACTTTATCTCAGTGTCTGCTTTGTGGGGAACACAACCTGTAACACTCATTTTTTTAATTGGGTTGTTTTACTGAGTTGTAAGAATTCCTTATATATACTGGATAAAAGTCCTTTGTATGTATATAATACATAAGACATATATAGTGAATATTTTCTCCCAGTCTGTGGCTTATCTTTTCATTTTCCTAACAATTTCTTTTGAAAAACATCATTTTTAATTTTGATGAAGTCTCACCTATCAATTTTTCTACTTTTTGTGTCCTAAGAAGTCTTTGCCTATCCCAAAGTTGCAAAGGTTTTATACCATATTTTCTTCTAGTTTTACAGTTTTTGTTTTTTATATTAAGTCTATGAATGATGTTGATTTTTGTATATGAGGTGAGGTAAGGGTCAAGATGCATTCCCCCCCATATGTATAACCAGTTAGTCCAGGACCACCTGTTGAGAAGATTTTCCTCTTCCCATTTAATTAGTCCTGCAATTTTGTTCTTCCTTTTCTTTTTTTTTTTTTTTTTTAAGCTACTGCAGGTCCTTTACATTGCCATATATTTGTTTATCAGCTTACCAATTTTTAGGAAAATGTCTGTTCGGATCTTTACTGAGATTGTTTTGACTGTATAGATCAGTTTGGGAAGTATTGACACTGTAACATTATTGAGTCTTCCAATCCATGAACATGGACATTTCTCCATTTATTTAGGTTTTTAATTTCTTTCAACAATGTCTATGGTTTTCAGGGTACATGCTTTGCCCATATTTTGTCCAAATTTATCACTGTTTTCATCTTGTTTTATGCTGTCATAAATGGTGTTTCAGTTTCCGTATGTTTGTTGCCACTATGTAGAAATACAATTATTGGGGTTTTTTATATTGATCTTGTAGCCTGTGAACTTGCTAAATTCTGTCTAGTTTTAGTATCTTTCTTAAAGATTCCTTAGGATTTTTGACATAGATGATCATGTGGTCTGAAACTAGAGACAGTATTAGTTAATCCTCTCAATCTGTAGGAGACAGTATAAATACTATAATTAATATTAATACTCTAAGAGACAGTATTAGTTTTTCCTCTCAATCTTTTATTTCTTTTCCCTGTCTTACTGTACTGGCTAGGAACTCTAGTACAATGCTGAATGGAAATGATGAAAGGGGCACATTCTTATCTTATTTCTTTTCTTTTTTTTTTGGAGACATAGTCTTGCTGTGTCTCCCATCTTGAGTGTAGTGGCATGATCATAGCTCACTGCAACCTCAAACTCCTGGGCTCAAGTGATCCTCCTGCCTCAGCCTAATATCTGGGACTACAGGCATGCACCACCTCACCCAGCTAATTTTTTCTATTTTTAGTAGAGACTGGGTCTTGCTCTTCTTGTTCAAGGTGGTCTTGAACTCCTGACCTCAAGCGATCCTCCCGCTTCAGCCTCCCAGAGTGCTAGGATTACAGGCAGGAACCATATACGACCTGAGGAAGAAAGTCTTCAGTCTTTCATATAATAGCTATGTTTTTTTTTAAGATGCCTTTTATCAAGTTGATGAAAACTCCTCTATTGCTAGTTTGTTGACAGTTTCTGTCATGAATGGATTTTTAGTTTTGTTGACTGCTTTTCCCATATCTCACTGAGATGATCATCTATTTTTTTCATCTCAGAATATTAAACCAACTTTGCATTTCTAGATAAACCCCTTTCTAGATAAAACTCAAAGCACATTATCCTTTTTATATATTTCTGGATTTGATTTGCTAATTTTTTTGAAAAATTTTTATGTTCATGAGGAATGTTCCATAGTTTCCTTTTCTTGCAACGTCTCTGATTAGAGTAATGCTGGTCTCATAAAATGAATTGGGATATGTTGTCTCTTCTTCTATTTTCTGAAAGAACTTATCTAACATTTGTATTACTAAATGTTTTATAGATTTCACCACTAAAGTTGTCTGTTGTCTGAGCCTGGAGTTCTTTTTGCAGCAAAGTTTTAAATAATGAACTAAATTTCTTTAATAGATAAAGGACTATTCAGGTTTTTGTGTTTGTACGTGTGTGCGCACACCCACATATGCCAGCTGTAGCAATTTGAGCATTCAAAAATTTTCCTATTTCATCTCAGTTGCCCAATGTGTTAGCATAAACTTGCTCATAATATCCCCTTATTTTCCTTAGTATGCCTTCCATGATATTCCCTCTCCTATTCCTGGTATTGGTAGTGTCTCCCCCCACCCTTTTTTTTTGGATCAGTCTAGAGATTTCTGAATTTTATTGCTGTTTTCAAAGGACCAGCTTTCGATTTCTCCTCTTTACTTTTAATGTTCTTTATTTGCAGAAAATGCCGATTCTAATGCAAAAACCCGATCTGCTATCATAGTTATCATTACCATTATTATTCTAATTCAATAGAGAGAACCTTGTGCCCATTCAGAGTGACTCCCCCTTTTCCTTGGATATAGGTGGTCTGCTCATTTAACCTTGGTACCACATGTACACCACTCCTGGGAGCTGGGCAGTAGGGGTGCACAAGTAACAGCTGGTGTTTTAGTAGAAGAATTCTATCAAGAATTGCTCTCTAGATAGTGGTTCTTAACCAGGTAGGAACATCAGAATCCCCTATGGAGCTTTAAAAACAAATGTATGTGTCTAAGCCACACCCACAGATTTTGATTCAATAGGTCTGGGATTGACTTAGGCATCTTAATTTTTTAAAGGCCTCAAGGAGGATTCTGATGGTACCCCAACTTGAGAAATCATAGCTCTGAATAGTTAGGACACTGGGCATTTTATGTTAACAAGAATCTAAGGAATGGGAGAGTAAATACAGAGCAGCAAGGCTACCAAGAATTTGTTTTTAGTAACAGTGGGTCTGAGGGGCCCAGTGACATAAATGAGTTTATGTTATATACTGTAAAAATGGAGGACAAACATATAAGTGTATTTGTATTATTATGTAATACATATGAGTACACATGGCTTAAATCTCAATGTGAGGGCTCTTTTGATTTTAAAGTAATACATATGCATGGTTTTTAAAAAAATTTCAAACAGCACAAAGACACTGAGAATGGAAAGTAAGTCTCCCTCCCATGTCTAACCCCAGGACCCTCAAATCCCCTCTCCAAAGGTAGTTATTGTAACTAGGTTTCTTGAGACACTTTCATTGCTAGTCCTAGCACACACAAATAAATAACACCTTAAAAAAAAAGGTTGAGGCATACTATACCAGTCTCATCCTAATAGATATTGAGGTTGTTACTACTCTTTTGCTTCTATAAAAAAATGCACATAATGTACATTTGTATATGCAAATATACCTGTAGGATAAATCTCTAGAAGTGAAATTACTGGGTCAAGCATTTTTAACTGCAAGAGGTTGTACCACTGTATACTCTTAACATATTTTATTAAATTGTTTTCCTTTGCCAATTTAGTTGTTTAAAATTGTACCATGTATTTTTCTTTTTTTTGAGACAGAGTCTGGCTCTGTTGCCTGGGATAGAGTGCCATGGCGTCAGCCTGGCTCACGGCAACCTCAAACTCCTGGGCTCAAGCAATCCTTCTGCCTCAGCCTCCTGAGTAGCTGGGACTACAGACATGCGCCACCATGCCTGACCAATTTTTTTCTATATATGCATTTTTAGTTGTCCAGATAATTTCTTTCTATTTTTAGTAGAGACGGGGTCTTGCTCTTGCTCAGGCTGGTCTCGAACTCCTGAGCTCAAACGATCCACCCGCCTCGGCCTCCCAGAGTGCTAGGATTACAGATGTGAGCCACCGTGCCTCGCCAGTTGTTTAAAATTGTACCATATTTTAACTTAAAACTTTTTTTTTGAAGTCAACTTTTTATAAACAGACTTAAGGTCATATTTTAAGTCAAAAAGGAAGAATTTTCTGTATCCCCTAGTATGTGATAATGCAAATAAAGCTGTGCCTCCACAACCATCCATAATTCATGGTTAATCAAAGACCAGTGTTCTCATACAAATCCTCACAACCTTTACATTGGAGATGACAAATCAAACAGAGGTACAAGAAGCACTAGCCAAACGACAGAGAGTAGTAAACAAAACTCTGCTCTCTTATTCAATGATCTTTCAGGATCAGCACATTATATGCAACATCTTCACACTAAAGAGATAATTAAAGCATGATTACAAGGGAATTGCAGTATGTCTACATGTGTGTCTGTGTGCCATGTTATGTGTTAAGAAAATAAAGGGTGTATAATAATTTTATTTGAGACCATGAGTTAAAAAGAAACTTTCCATGTAAGTTTGACAGACGACTGTAACTTACCAGGTCATGGAAATTTTTTATCGGCCCATAACATTTCAGTTTTCCTTTCCATATTCAGTGTCACAACAAACAATAATCTAAAGACTCAAAGAATAATCAGGGAGCATAGACCCATATACAGAAGTATAATGTCAGTATTGTCAAGCATGGGCTTTTTCTTCCTTCGGCCTCACTCCCTCCCCTTTGTCCCTCCCTTTTTCTGGTCTCCCTTCTTTCCAATTACCTGGCATATCTCTGTTTCGAGGGCCTGGCTCACATGGTACTCCTGGTAGTTTCCTGCTGGCAGTCATCTCTAAATCATTGACATGATTCTGGGGATAGCTGGCAGTGGCGGGATGATGTAGATCAGCACTTCTCAAACTTTAATGTGTAAACAACACACTTGGAGTTATTGTTAAAATGCAGATTCTGACTCTGCGGTTTGGGGACGGGGCCTGAAATTTTTCATTGCTAACAAGCTCCCAGGTTACACTGATGGTTTGGGGTCCACACTTTTGAATGGTAAGAATACAGATAGTTTAAAAACTAACCCCCAAATAATTCATATTCAACTTTGGGACATGTTTTACCATTTCAATATGAGGATTCACCAAAGAGTAAAACCCTGGAGTTAAGTCCCTGCAAGAGGAACTGGAATAATAGTAATTGCAGTAGTTGATGGTGACAGCAGTTGCAGTAGTTAACAGTTATCACAGTAGTACTAGGAGAAGCAGTAGTAACAGGAATTACCAGCAGGAAACATTTAAAGAGCACTTGCTATGAACAGATATCATTTAGTTAATCATTAAAATGCTGGAAGATGAGTACTATTATCTCCATTTTATGGATGAGAAGACTAAAGTTAACTTTCCCAAGACAGGCAGGCTGCAGAACCACTGTGCTACCCTGTCTCTGGTTATCTATCAAGTTCACCATCCCTGTATAGAGGTCGCCATGTCTCAAGTTGACACACAGGAGGAAGCAATTGTTTAAAGTCTTCTTTTCTAGCTCCTGTAAAGTCCAGCTTAGATAAATAAATACATCATTGTAACCGATCAGTCTAGGTCAAGGTCAAGAAGAATTTTAAACTAATGTTTGACAAAACAGTTCAGACAGTCTACTTTTAGGTAATCAAGATTGGCTGCTGCTTTTAGAGCCTGTTGAGATGATCATGTTGTTTTAAACCTCTTGGCTTTATTTGTTAAGCAAGGTGTAATAGAGTAGAACAGTTTGCTTTTAAAGTTATCTTAAGACTAACTTTGGTTACAATATGAATTCCAACATATCTGGCTTCGAAGCTACATTTTACGCTTTTTAGAGATCAAGCTAAACATACATTTCTCAGTTAAAAAGCCCTGTAGAGTAACCCGATCTGAGCAGGGGCGCTTTAACTCACTGCCAAATAAAAGGCATGATCGCCTTATTCCACACACACAAATACCATTCTAGGATAGGCCAATTAATCATGAATATAACTTTTCAGACATTACATAATTTCTCATAGACTTGCTTCTAATGCCTGCCAAAGAAAACATCAATTTGTATCACTAGGAATAAATCTACACTTGAAAAGGAATGAAAGTTACAAACATGAAACAGTGAAACTCTAGTCACGTCTCTCATGTCATCCTCCCCCATAGTTTCTCTAATAATTTTATATTATAAAACTGGAATTAATTAATAAAACAACCTAAAATGACACAAGCTGAAAAATTACTTAAATAAAATAAAAATAGGGAAATCCAAGTTAGTTCTATATCTGCAGGAGTGGCAACCTCTAAGATATGACTAATGGTACTAGAAAAATATGTGATAAAGTCATCTACACACTGCATACTCCTGGGTCCTCCGATATTACACACACAACAATACATTGGTATATTATATCACTTGTCACTATTTTTTAAATATTCCATTTTCCCATCTAAAATTATTTCTTTTCTAAACAAATCTTTCACCCATACCTCCCTGGTTAATCAGGCATAAGTGATTAATTTGAAAGTAATCCACCAATATTTACAGTCAACATTTTCAAATATAAATTTCAAATATAAATAATCAGCATAAGCCTGGTTAGTATATTGTTTTAAAAATATACCCGTTGGCCCAGGATTACCTTCACCATGTTTACAAAATTTCTTAACAGAGTATTTACAAGCAAAAAAACTAGGAAAACAAAAGCAATAAATTATTCTCATGCTAACTAATGGCTGTACTAAAGATATATTAGATTGTAAAGGGGTATGCATAAACTCACAACAGAATTATCTGAATAGTCCCCTTCCACAAACATTTTTATGGTGTTCTCTTTCACACTATCCTTTTAAAAACAAAATTAATTATTTTCCATTTACTTAAAATTGGGTAGACGAGTGCCTGCTTTTGAAACTTTCCTGAGGAAAATCTATTGCCCTAATCCTCATTACTCAAAAGCAGGCAAGTACCCATACATACATATGGTGCTCTGTGCTTTTAAACAAAGACCAAACCACTAATGCCAGATCTTTCGCAGGTGTGTAGAAACAATCAGAACAGTGCTTGCCTGCCTTAGTTTTAAATTCTGGCCTCACCACTCAGGATTTTGTTCAAATTTTATTCTGTATGTTTTGCATTTAAAAAGATGTATTTTTTTCATTTTCTAAAAAAGATATTATATTACAATTCTAAATGTTTTTCTAAACTATATAACTACATATGTGTATGTAGATGTCTAAATACATATATATTAATACGTACGTATGTATATGCATGTACCTATGTATAATATGAGGGCATGCTCCTCATTTTCTCCCCCAATTAATAAATAGTAATCAATAATAATAACAGCTAATGTTTACTGCATGCTTACTATGTGCCAGGTACTGTTAAATGTTTAAATTATTTCAACAGTCCTATGAGGTAGGTGTTATTCCTGTCCCAGTCTTACTGAGGAGAAAATTGTAGCACAGAAAGGTTAAATAATGGGCCCAAAGAGAGTGCTGTAAGTGACAGAGCTCAGATTTCAACTCAGACAGTTAATCTCAGAACCTCCAGATTCACACCTCTGTGAATCTCAAAATTAGGAACAGTAACCAGAACAGGACGGGATACTGTCATTACACACAAGTCAGGGGCAAAGATCATTCTGGAAATGGGAAGCAGAGGTGAGTTTATAGTTGGGGTGGATGTTAGAGGAAGAAGCTCTGGAAGGTCTATTATTGTCAGAGCGGATGAAGAGGAGCCCATCAACAATTCTCTACTTAATTCAAAAAGACTTTTAGGGAAGATGAGATTTCTGGAATTACTTAGAACAGAAGGAAAAAAAGACAATTTATAGACAAGAGAGTCTTAAGAAAATGATAGTACTTGGGAGGAGGCTCCAAAAAATAATGTAGTGAGTCAACAAAGAAGGTACCACCTAGAGGAAATGAAAGCGAATGAATGGAGAGGGCAGGCTGGGGACCTAAGCAGCAGATGAGGGAAATGAGATAATCCAGGCCCTGCTGGTGACTGACTTTGATGCATGGAGTGAACAGTTAAGAGTAGATGCAAAAGGAAATGAGAAGCCACTGCAAAGATTTAAGGAAGGGGTTGGCATGGTCAGGAAGTTCACATTCTAGGAATTTAGAAGGCAAGAAAAAGAGAAAGACAAGCCTCAAAGCTACTGAGTTTAGTGGATTTCACAAAGACTGGTATTAGCCTGGACAAAGAAAAAAAAATTGGGAGGAAAAAAAGCTGGCCAGAAATTGTTCTAAATTCAATAAAGTCTTCAGAAAAAATCGCCAAGGCAGAACTTCCTAGTGATTCACTCTGCCAGTACAGCTAATTGCTTAGGAATTACTGGCCATGACAATAACAGAGACCATAGACGTTTTTAAACTCTTACACTGTGAGGATCTATGTCTCAAACCCTTGAAATTTTTATTAGTATTTAGGCGTACTCTGGGCAAAGTTCTCTACCCATGTCACCAGAATAAAGATGATAGTTTTCCAAAGAAAACTGTTATGTTATCTCCTCCATTAAGCCAGAGTTATCCTCAGCTAAGATGCATATATGAATAATTTATACTCACCTGGAATGGTTAACATACGAGTGTATTATTCCAAAGATACAGCTAGTTTTCTTAACAGGCCAGATCAAAGAAATTCCTAAAAGCCTCTCTCTTAAAGAGATAAAATATAAACATTTATGAGGGAAAAACAACTTTAGTAGCCTATTGATTTAGCTTTAGGAGTATTTCACAACTGAGTCCTTTTTAACAACATACAACCAGGGGCATGTGTCTAATCAATACTGAACATCTACCTTGCAGTTGGAGCTCATGAATTAATCAACATCTACTCAAACTCAAAACCATCAGGCAAAAATCAACAGTGGCCTACATCTCTTTGAACACTGTAGAACCACCCAAACAATGTTCTCGTTTATAATGACAAGAACGAACTCAAACACCGACCGCAAGCACCAAATGGGTAGTCTCTACTCATGATTTATTTATTTCTAGGTTGTCTCCTTTTCCCAAGGAACTAATAGCAAGCACTAAGGTTCTCATATGCAACATTTCCTATATGGCTATACTAGCCTCATCATATAATGCTACAAACCAAAAGCTTGGAAGGGGCAGGGATTACCCCAAGGCCACAAAGCAAATTTGGGGAATCTGGCTCTCCCCCTTCTATTCAATGGTCAATGATTAGGCTGAGCGACCTGTTTCCAGATCAGCATGTGAAACAACACAGGAAAAAATGGTGTGTAAGCAGAAAGTTTTTCCTTGTGAGCTGCAAATTGTATAAAGAAGGTTTTATTTCTAATTATGGTCATATAATTACAGACACTTTAAGGAGAAGAGCCTGTTTGTTCTCCCTGGTGTGAGCAACTCACTGATTCAGGCTCTTTTGAAGCCAGCAGCCAAGTGGCAGTGGCTCAGATCCAGGAGTTCCTGGAGGAGAACAGATGGACAGCTATCCTAAAAAAGAGCTCCCTGATGTCACCCAGCAATGAGATGTGAGAGCTCAATAAATATACCGTCCTCATTCAGGTATTGCATGTATAAAATAAAAGGGTTCACAGCATAAGTAGATATTTTTCTCACTGGGTAGCAGGCAATACCCTGCTTGCCCCTCCCCCCATTCTCTCCCTCACTTTATAATGAAGGCTTCCCAAGACTTCCCATTTAGCATAAATCTACTCCCTCTAAGGATTATGTTTTTAGTTTTCTATTTAATGTGGTTAAGGAGAAATTCCAATTCTAAGTTTTCAGAACTTGTTATAGAAAGTTTCTGAAAGGTAATTGACCCACCATGCATGTAGTAAAGGAATTCAGGACACAGAATCTGGTATCACACTCACTGGGTATGATTCCTATCCCAACTTCCTAGCTCTACCATTTTCTAGTTGCGTGATCTTGGCCAAGTATTTGACTCCTCTAGGTTTTTGTTTCTACATCTGTAAAATTGGAATAACAATAGTTGTAGGAAACATGAGATGATATATATAATATGCTTAAGACAATGTATAACATGTCTTAAGCATCTCAAAAGATGTTAGTAGGGCCGGGCGTGGTGGCTCACGCCTGTAATCCTAGCACTCTGGGAGGCCGAAGCAGGAGGATCGCTCAAGGTCAGGAGTTCAAAAACCAGCCTAACCAAGAGTGAGACCCTGTCTCTACTAAAAATAGAAAGAAATTAGCTGGACAACTAAAAATATATGGAAAAATTTAGCTGGGCATGGTGGCACATGCCTGTAGTTCCAGCTACTAGGGAGGCTGAGGCAGGAGGATCGCTTGAGCCCAGGAGTTTGAGGTTGCCGTGAGCTAGGCTGATGCCACGGCACTCTAGCCCGGACATCAGAGTGAGACTCTGTCTCAAAAAAAAAAAAAAGATGTTAACAGGTATGAGTCGTTACTATATTTGATGCAGATATTTTGGCCAGTCACCATTTTTTGAGCACCTGCTACTTACTTCAGACTCCTATTCATTATGCCATAGGAGATTCAAAGATTGAGAATGTACGACCTACACCTTGGAGAATTTACAAATTACATGGGGAGAGAGCATAAACATACAATTCAAGAATGTGCTCTCAGACAACATAATCCCGCAAACATACGCGTTTCTTGCTTTCTTCAACAGTATACTCTGTGCAAAGTTGGCAAGCCACGTTCTAAAAGGCAAGTTCCTTTACCCCCTTTAAAAGAAAGATATGGTAAGTGTTTTAAAAATTAAGTTTCTCAATAATTATTCTATTTTCTATTGTAAGTTCATATGGCTAAAGACTTGAGCATTTATTACATACAGGACACTACACTTAATACTAAAATTACAATATTTGGAGTTTTATTTCATTAAGGCTATATAGATGAAACATAAATTATCAACAGAAGTTTAAAAGTTGAGTAGAGTCCATCCACAGGGCTTCTATAAGGAAGTGAGTTTTGACACAAACTTTAAAATGGAGGGTGAGAGAGATTTCAGGCAGGAACAAACCACAGAGGTAAAGGCAGTACACATGGGTGGCAAGGGGAGGGGTGGTGGCTGTGATGATGAAAATACACATAGGACTTGAGCAAGGATTCATGCAGGGACAGGGAAAAAAAGGAGGTCCTTTAGATGGAGAGCCAACTTGGCAAGAGCCTCAAATAAAGAAAACAAAGCCCTCTTAACTGACCACCACATAACTAACAGCCTCACCAGGCCATAGCTCTTTATTTCTCTACAAAATCCTCAACACTAATGGCTAATAAACTATTGTCTAGGACACCCATGCACTTCTGCTTCCACCTGTTGAGTTCTGTGCTTGCATGTGTTCTTATACTTGTTAATAGCAGTTTTGCCTGTTACTGTAATTAAGTACCTTAATTAAATATTGTTGTACAACATCCAATAAACTATGTGCACAAAAAGAGTTGCAGTCTCTATGGACATTTAGTTGAGTGTTTTAGACATATTTGATTAATAGTGAAAAAAAACTGTACAAGATTAAGGAGGGAATTACAATCTAGAAGAATTCCACATTTGGAATGCTTTACAAATGCCTTTAAAGAAACTGAGACTGGGCCGGGTGCAGTGGCTCACGCCTGTAATCCTAGCAGGCTGGGAGGCCGAGGCGGGTGGATAGCTCAAGGTCAGGAGTGCAAGATCAGCCTGAGCAAGAGCGAGACCATGTCTCTACTATAAATAGAAAGAAATTAATTAGACAACTAAAAATATATGTAAAAAAATTAGCCGGGCATGGTGGCGCATGCCTGTAGTCCCAGCTACTCGGGAGGTTGAGGCAGAAGGATCGCTTGAGCCCAGGAGTTTGAGGTTGCTGTGAGCTAGGCTGATGCCACGGCACTATACAGCTCGGGCAACAGAGTGAGACTCTGTTTCAAAAAAAAAAAAAAAGAAACTGAGACTGAAAATCATTGAGAAAAAAGATGGGAAACTCCAAATCATGCTCAAAGAAAAGCCTGGAAACTTCATTAAACAATTGGCAAATATATACACATGATGTATTTTAAAAGCTAAAATATTAATAAATGTTTAAGACAGATATAGAGTGTGCATATTTTTATACCCTACTTTTAATCAACTTTTTTTATTAACCAACTCATTCTTATCAAATAAAAGAGCTTCTACTAAAATAAAACCATTTTCTCTCATTCTTGAAAATTATCCAAAAAAACTACACCTGTAATAGGGGTAGAAATTTTTCTATTCAAACATATACATTTCTATGTCTATACTTATGTCTATACTTACTATGTCTCATTTCAGCTAAGTCTATGTGAGCGAAAATAGCAGGTAAATTAAATATAATCCTTTTAAAATATTTTCCCCACAAAACACCAATCTGAATACTAAATTTAAACAGATGTTTGCCTTGTGTAGACCCAACTTTAATAAATTGCTTTCATTTTACCTAGCACAAAATAAATCTGGCACAAAATGGGTCTAAATAGGCATTAAGTATGTCCAAAGTATCTTAAAATAATCAAAAAGGATAGATAGTATAAGCGCAATTCAGTGTGTGAAAAGCAATCATTTTTCAAATAATGCAATTTGCCATTGATTGATTTTAAGACCTAAATAATATTACCATAAAGAATGGTGGATTATCACCTACTTGTGCTCACGTTTTTCTTGAAGGGGTTAAAACACGGGGAAGAATTAAACCTAGAATGTAGTAATAAGAATTATTATTTTATTTCGTGTGAATTCTTTTGAATACACACAGACTGCTTATAGATGTGAAACTAGCAGCCCATTAGGAGCCATATCTATTTTCCCATTATCTATAACAGGTTATTAATCATAATTGCAAACAATTTGCCCAACTGATGGTTCCTTGGATTACTTGACATCACCATTTCACAGATAATTAGACTATGAAACCACTAAATAGGGATTGTGTCTTGGACTATGTCCTGTATATGATGATGAATATACCGGTGGCACTCAGTCAATGTATGACTAATGATAACGCTGCCATTTGTTTATTTTTTAAATACTTTATGTTCACAGAAAAAATATTTATCACAGGATTTCACTGTATGCAAGAGCATCTGTAACACAGGGTAGAAACAGAGTGTTTTCAAAACAGAACGCCTGGAAACATTAGCCAGAACTCACACAGTCAGTATTTTGGGATTTTTTTGGCAGGTATATAAAATAGATCAGACATTCTGGTCAGAAAACTAAACTCCCAGCTCTAGGTAGAAGAAACTAATTTCATTCAAGATAAATGCTTACTTTCAAATTCATTAAGAATCTCTGGTAGAGACAAGCATAAAACCATGAAATATGTGTCAGATACAAGCAATGGGGCTTAAGCCACTACTATCTAGTCTTATGTAGCATTTCCCAGGATGGAACACAAAAAGCTTTACAAATTTTTGTATAATTAATTATAAATCACCAAACAAATCCTGACTACAGTGAGAATGCTACTTAGACAGAAACGATCTGAACATTTTGAGCTCTAAGTTCTACCGTATAACGAAAGTGAAAAATATTCAGCAAGGGAAAACAAAGGTTCTTGGCTAAAATCTCAACTCACCATCTTGTACTTATCAAAGTCATCTTAAGAGGCATTATTCTCGTATTACTTTACTGTTGTCTAAAAACTAAACAATGTACATGCATTGGCCCAAGGTCAGTACTCAATAAATATTTGCTGATTTGATGTTTTAATTTTTCAAGAAAGGGGCTATAAAACCTCTAAAGTTTTAACAACTATGTATGAAAACTTAAGATTTCTTTCTCCAAAATGTTAAGTTCATATGACGAATGACATAAATAAACTTAAGAATTTTAAGATACAGACTGAAATCCTAGCCCTCTATCACCAACTAAACCAGTGATTCAAAATTGTTCTTCCTGACAGGAGAACAATGAATATTATAAACATCTATTTCTTCTGTAGTAGTGGATTTTACTAAATAATATTTATTTTTCGTCTCTTTTCCTTCCTGCACTCATCACACTTAAAACTGAAATCACATACCATATACTTGATTACCAACCAAAATATCTAGCATTCTCTGTTTCACATGCAAAAATCTTACCCATTCAATCACACCACAAGTTTCTTTTCTTTTCTTTTATTTTTTTTGAGACAGAGTCTCACTCTGTTGCCTGGGCTAGAGTGCTGTGGCATCAGCCTAGCTCACAGCAACCTCAAACTCCTGGGCTCAAGCAATCCTACTCCCTCAGCCTCTCAAGTTGCTGGGACCACAGGCATGTGCCACCATGCCCGGCTAATTTTTTCTATATATTTTTAGTTGTCCAGCTAATTTTTTTCAATATTTTTTTAGTAGAGATGGGGTCTCACTCTTGCTCAGGCTGGTCTCGAACTCCTGAGCTCAAACGATCCGCCGACCTTGGCCTCCCAGAGTGCTAGGATTACAGGCGTGAGCCTCCCCGCCCTGCCCATAATGAAAACTCTTCAGCAAACTAGAAATAGAAAGGAATTTCCTCAACCTCATAAAGGGGATCTGGAAAAGGTCTGTGGCTAACATCATGCCTCATGGAGAGGCTGCATGCATTCTCTCTAGGACTGGGAGCAAGGAGGGTAGGGTATCCACTCTTACCACTTCTTCTGTTCAAGATTTTGCTGGAGCTCTTGCCCTAGGAAGTAAGCAAAAAAAAAAAAAAAAGAAAGAAAAGAAAGAATACAGATCAGAAAGAAAGAAGTAAAACTGCCATTATTTGCAGGTGACATGATCATTTATGTAGAAAGTCCAAAGGAATCCACAAAAAAGCTTCTTGAATTGAGCAATGTTACAGGATACAAGGTCACTATACAAAAATCATTTGTTTTTCTGTATATTAGCATGAACAATTGGAAATGGAAATACTTAGCAGTCAATTTAATGAAATGTGTACAAAATGTGTATAACAAAAACTATAAAAATATTGCTGAGAGATATTAAAGAAGTAATAAATGGAAAGAAATATCATATTTCTGGATTGGAAAACTTAATGTTGTGAATATCTTGGAGATCTCCTTTAAATTAATCTATAGATTCAACATAATCCCCGTTAAAATCCCAGTGCTCTTTGGGTAGAAATTGACAAGACAGATTTATATGGAAATGCAAAGGGCCCTGAATATCCAAAGCATCTGGGAGGAAAAAAAGAACAAATTTGGAGAATTTGTGCTACCTGACTTCAACACTTATTATAAAGTTAGAGTGATGGAGACAGTGTGGGGTGGGGCTGACATATGTTTCAACATAGACCAGTGGAATAGAGAAGAGAGCTCAGAAGTAGGTCAGTTGAATTTCTACAGATGTGCCAAGGTAATCCAACGGGGAAGGGGTAGTGTTTTCAAGAAAGGTTTCTGAGACAACTAGATAACCAAATGAAAAAAAAATAAGCTCAATCCTTACTTTGTGGCATACACAAACATTGAAATTGACTGTAGGCCTAAATGTAAAAGCTAAAACTGTAAAAATTTATTTATCTGTTTGTTTATTTAGCCTCAGCCTCAAAAGTAGCTAGGTGTACAGATGTGCACCACTATGCCTGGCTAATGTTTAAAAAATTTTTTGTAGGCTGCGGGTGGTGGTTCACGCTTGTAATCCCAGCACTCTGGGAGGCCAAGGCAGAATTGCTTGAGGCCAGGAGTTCAAGACCAGACTGAGCAAGAGCAAGATCCCGTCTCTACTAAAAATAGAAAAATTAGCCGGGTGTCCCCCGTGGCGTGCACCTTTAGTCCCAGCTACTGAGGAAGCTGAGGCAGGAGGATCGCTTGAGCCCAGGAGTTTGAGGTTGCAGTGAGCTATGATTATGCCACTGCACTCCACTTGGAGTGACAGAGTGAGAATGTGTCTCAAAAAAAAAAAAAATTTTTTTTTGTAGGCACGGATCTTGCTATGTTGCCTAGGCTGGTCTCGAACTCCTGGCCTCAGTTGATCCTCCCACCTCAGCCTCCCAAAATGCTGGGATTACAGGTGTGAGCCATCATGCCTGGCCTATAAAGCTTTTAAATGAGAACATGAGAGAAAATCTTTATGACCTTTGGGAATGCAAAGATTTCTTAAGACTTGCATCGTATCTCAGTAAGAGGACGACAGACAACCCAATAAATGATGGGCAAAAGATTTGAAAAGATCCTTCCTAAGAGAAGATTTATTTATTTATTTATGAATGAATGAGTGAATGAATGAATGAATGACAATCTCGCTCCGTCGCCAAGCCTAGAGTGCTGTGGCGTCAGCCTAGCTCATAGCAACTTCAAACCCCTGGGCTCAAGCGATCCTTCTGTCTCATCCTCCCAGGTAGCTGGGACTACAGGCACGCACCACCATGCCCAGCTAATTTTTCTGTTTTTAGTAGAGACGGTATCTCACTCTTGCTCAGGCTGGTCTTGAACTCTTGAGCTCAACAATCCTCCCACCTTGTCCTCCCAGAGTGCTAGGATAACAGGCGTGAGCCATGGCGCCTGGCCATCAAAAAAAGATACATAAATGGCCAATAAGCGTATGAAAAGATGCTCAACATCGTTAGTCATCAGGGAAATGGAAATTGAATCCCCAATGAGATCCCAATCCACATCCTTCAGAATGGCCCGAATTTAAAAGGCTTGTGATACCAACTGTGGCAAGGATGTAGAGAGGCTGGAGCCCTCACACGTTTCTGCTGGGGGTGTGAAATGAGGGGTTAGCAGTTAACAGATAGGATAGGCTGGGGGAAAGCTGAGGGGATGAAGCATGAGGAGCACAGATGCGCAGCGTGGCCCATGTGGTAGTAAGGACGGAGTCGGTGTATCCAAGCCTATGGAGTGGTGGCAGGAGACAAAGCCAGAGGCCCAAGGGATTCTGAGTATTTGTGGATATGTACGGGTGCTTGTACGTGCAGAAGTCTGGAGATGAGGAAGCCAGTGACAAAGCCATTGCCGTGTTGCTGGATTGAGATGGGGGACACACTAGGGCAGCTGTGGTAGTGGAGTTAGTGGGCAGGTGACAGATTCCAGATCTTTGTGGAGCCAGGACATGAATGGCCAGTAAGACTACAGTAGGAGCACATCAGTATTTCATTTTGGAACATGTTTTTATATTGAATGAATTGGTATGTGACATTTTAAGGATTCTCTTGAAACAAAATAATGAAAGTATGTTCTGAATACCAGTGGTTACCCAGGGTTGGTGATGTCGGGTCAGGGAGGGGGAGGTGGGTGTGGCTGTGAAAGGCCACAAGAGGGATTCTCATGGTGATGGAAATGTTCTCTGTCTTGAATGTGTCAATGTCACTGTCCTGGTTTTGATAGTCTGCTACCGATTTGTAAGGTTTTACCATTGGGGAAACTGAGTAAAGAGTACATGGAATCTCTCAGTGCTACTTCTTACAACTGCATGTGAATCTACAATTATCTCATAATAATAAGATTAAATTTTTAGAAAGTATATCGATCACATTACGTACCTGCAGAGAGAGAGTGAGAGCATGTGCATGTGTGTGTCTGTGTGTGTGTGTATGTGTGTGTTACAGCCTGACAATAGCGGTATGGAAGGAATTAATGCAAATTTTTAACTAAATATTCACTCAGTGTAATATTTACCTTCTTTGTGAGGCCCAGTGCTAGATTTAACCTAACTTTTATACTGTTTATCTTTTGATTTCAGAGACATTCCTTAAGTGGACCAATCTCAACATCCAAACCCCTGACAGCCCTGTCAGATAAGAGACCAAACTATGGAGAAATCCCTGTTCAAGGTACATATGCCACAGTATTTTACCTTTTCTGTCAATTTTTGAACTGCTTTGGCTTCTTTGACAAACTAAATTGTTATTTTGTTTGCTTTTGGTATTTTTTCAGTCAATCTGGTATACCTTTTTATCAGAAGTTTACTAATAATATGTCTAAATTACAAGTGGGGAAATTAGTTATTAATAAATGCATCTTTCACAACAATTCTCTTGATATTATGCTGGTCATAGAGAGTGCACATGATTGCTAGGCACTGCTTTCACAGTTCCTCCTGGCATAAGTATTATTGTCATCCCCATTTTACAGACACCAAAAATGAGGCCTCAAGGAGTTGAATAACCGAGGCAAACATGGTTAATGAACAGTGGCCCTGGCAGCCAGACTCCACAGCCCATTCCTTGCATCTCTGTACTGTATGTTGTTGTCATTAAGAGGGAGCTGAGACTCTGGAAGATGAGGCCCAGCAACTCCTTGGAGCCGTTGGAGGAGGGACTTGCTGGTTTTCACACAGCTCTTTGTGGTAGAGCTGACACCAGACCCCAGTGTCCCACCTTTCAAGGTCCGGTCAGAGCAGGGTGGGGTTTGCCAGGGAAAATCTGCACCAGCAGTGTTTCTCAAACTTACCTGAGTTGCTTGTTAAAATACGAAATCCTGGGCCTCCCCTCAGGTGTACTGACATGGACTATCTAGGAAAGGGAGTTTAGAATTTCCATTTTCACAGGCTCTCCAAGTAATCCTTAGGAATGGGCAAATTTGGGAAATGGACAAAGGTTACCACCTAATTATTTCTGTTACCTTGGCTTTTGTGAGTGGGGAATGGGTGTGGGAGGTCTGTGGGCCCAGGTTATGGAAGACTGAATGCATTAAGAGTCTGTTCCTGACCGGGTGCGGTGGCGCACGCCTGTAATTCTAGCACTCTGGGAGGCCAAGGCGGGAGGATTGCTCGAGGTCAGGAGTTTGCGATCAGCCTGAGCGAGAGCAAGACCTTGTCTCTACCAAAAAAAAAAAATAGAAATTAGCCAGACAACTAAAAATATATAGAAAAAATTAGCCAGGCATGGTGGCACATGCCTGTAATCCCAGCTACTCGGGAGGCTGAGGCAGGAGGATCGCCTGAGCCCAGGAGTTTGAGGTTGCTGTGAGATAGGCTGACACCATGGCACTCTAGCCCACGCAACAGAGCCATACTCTGTCTCAAAAAAAAAAAGAGTCTGTTCCTGGTGCTCGCATTTTATCATCTGGCACTGTGTCACATGATAGGGGCACAGGGCGCATTCACCAGTCTGCATTCATGCTGGTCTCATCCTCCGCTGCAATCTGTGGTCAGGACTGAATGGGCCTGGCTGGGACATTGAAAATACAGGAGAGAGGGAGACACAATGAGGTGAAGTTGTTGATACTGTGATCTTTTACATTAGGGAGAGGAACCACTTACAATCTAAGAACAGCCAAATGATTTGTGGCCATAAAAAGCCACTGTAGTTTTCCAAACTGTGATAAGAGAGCAGGAGGCTTTCCATGTTCTGTCTTGAGCTGCTTTTCTTTCTTGATTGTCTCTTTTACCTTGGCATAAATCAAAAAACAGTTTAGAGTTTTCATTTTAAAAGTTTGAATGGCTTCATTACTAAGTTTTTAAAAAGTGCACTGCCTCTTGTTCTACTTACACTTAAATAAGAGAATTTGTTGTTTTTTCCAGTTAAGTATTTTATAATAGATGTGGTTTGGTTTATTAATATATTTTAGCATCATGCCTGGATGTCAGTTGCAGGAAGTGTTTCAGATCAGAGAAATCTTAACTATAAATGAAGTGATCTCTTGTTGGTATTGTTGGTGGTTGGATTAAATGGCTAGGGTCATGACTGGTGCCACCTCAGTGAATCTTTGTAGATGGTGTGTGAATTAGCATTTGTGGCCTAAGCAGAAGAGCATAGATGTGCTACCAGGTCTGTGGATACAGGTAGTTGAGAAGGTCTTTACTATCCCCACTTGCACAGTGACCTTATGAGGTCCAGAATGCTGAGCACACACTTCAGCTGGCTGGTGTGAATGGGAGCTAGGATTGTCTCAGCGTCAGTGTGACATCGTCACCATGTCTCTCAGCTCAGACACGCCCATATCTCAGGAAGTTGGTTATCCAAGTGTAGTCATGTTCTGTAAGAAGATTCATACTGTTATTATCTGTATAAATTGTATTACTTGAGGCTAGAGATGTAAAATTATTAAAATTTTAAAAATTTGAGCATTTTTAAAAATCAATTTATATTAAGGGTACATACCACAAATGTGATATAAAGTTAGGAAGTTCGGGTAGAAAGTCAAACCTGTGTTACCAATTATCATCTCTTCACTTTCAGGTTTAAAAGAAGAAAGAAAAAGCTTTCTGTTTAAAACATTTCACAGGAATTTTCTTTTTACTCAAAGGGTAGATCTAATCTGATTGTGCCTCAATGCTAGATCCAGCCCTACCCACAAAATTCCCAGGATAAACTGACGTAGAAATTCTGCCCCCCTGTGCTTTACTGTCTAATGATATCTGTTATATAACTTCTAAGGGTTTCCCTAAACTTTTTTCTTCTCTTCCTTGTGGTTCTTGATATTTGTCTTGATAAAAACCAGTGCATCTAGGCTTCTATTTTTTCCCAACATATTATGATGAAAATTTTAAAACATAAAAGTTGAAAAATTGTACAGTGAATATTCATATACTTACCATCTAGATTCTGTGGCATTTTGCTATATTTGCTTTTCACAAAGCAAGTTGTCATCAGTATACTTCCACATGCATATCAAATTTGTTTAAGGTGTTCTCTCTCTCAACTCTTTTGAATTAAGTTTGGAGTTACAAAAATATTGGGATTTCCTTATACCCTTCACCCAGCTTCCCTTATGTGAACATCTTGCATAACCATAGAACAATAACCAAAAGTAAGAAATTAGTATCAGTAAAATATTAAGTAACCTACAGCATTTATTTGGATTTTGCCAGTTTTTCCACTAATGTGCTTTTTCGTTTTCAGGATCAAATCCAAGGTCCCACTTGCAATTTGGCTGTCTCATTTATTTGTCTTCACCAGTCTGCAACTATTTCTTACTCTTTCCCTGCCTTTCATGACCTTGACACTTTTCAAGAATATTGGTCAGGCCGGGCACGGTGGCTCACGCCTGTAATCCTAGTATTCTGGGAGGCCTAGGCGGGCGGATCGCTCAAGGTCAGGAGTTCAAGACCAGCCTGAACAAGAGCGAGACCTCATCTCTACTATAAATAGAAAGAAATTAATTGGCCAACTAAAGATACATAGAAAAAATGAGCTGAGCATGGTGGCGCATGCCTGTAGTCCCAGCTACTCGGGAGGCTGAGGCAGAAGGATTGCTTGAGCCCAGGAGTCTGAGGTTGCTGTGAGCTAGGCTGACGCCACAGCACTCACTCTAGACTGGGCAACAGAGTGAGACTTTGTCTCAATTAAAAAAAAAAAAAAAAAAGGAATATTGGTCAGGGCCGGGCGGGGTGGCTCACGCCTGTAATCCTAGCACTCTGGGAGGCCGAG
>CAUYRT010063905.1:0-43878 GCA_963574885.1 Lepilemur ruficaudatus | reverse complement strand
CATTTGTTGTTTTGGGATTTTTTGATAGAGGCCAGTCTCACTGGGGTTAGGTGGTATCTCATTGTGGTTTTGATTTGCATTTCTCTGATGATTAGAGATGATGAACATTTTTTATATGTTTTTTGGCCATTATTCTGTCTTTTTTGGAATATTACTCAATTTTAAGAAATGACAGTGAGTTAGCACCTCTTGTATTATCCTGGATTAAGCTTGAGCCCATTATTCGAAGTGAGGTGGCACAAGACCTGAAGAATGGGACCCACTTGTACTCGCCATCAAATTGGTATTGACTGATTAACACTATGGTGCTCAAAGGGTGGGAGTGAACACTAGGGAATTGGGGGGTGGGGGATAAACCCACGTCTGAGCGATGTGGGGGGACACTGTGGAGGGGTGGGATATGCTTGAAAAGTAGTTGGGGAGAGGAATTAGGGGTCTCAATAGAGGAAAGGAATTCCTCAAAAACTGATTCATGTGATTAACTGTACACCTTGGTAAATTCACTGAAAATCATTTAATAGTACACTTAAAATGGAGTGTTGGTTGTATGTAGATACAGTTGGAGCACTATGTATGTACTCTATGGACTACTTTGACAGAGAAGGTTTTTGAATGTAACAGGATAAGTCAACTTGAATGGTAATATATTTTGGGAAATCAGCTCACTACAAATTGTGACTGTAAACATTTTACTGTAAATGTTTTGTAGTTTTCCCCCAATAAGATTTTAGGAAAAATAAATAAATAAAATAAAATGGATAACTTAAAAAAAAAAAAGAATTCCTACATAAAAAAAAAATCTAGGCTCTTACTCATACAACCTTGATTAGCAGAAAAGTGATGATAAAAAGGACATTTGTCATAATTTATTAACAAAAATGATGAATTACTTCCACTCAATACTAAATTTACATTTTCCAAACAAACTAATTATATTATCCATTGTTAGTTAAGGCAATTTTGCGTTTTTATAATTATTAACATCGATAATCATTTCATCCACATTTTGCAGTTTTGAGGCATAAATGTTTTTATAGTACTGAAAAATGATGTTTTTTATTTCTGTGATGTCTATTGTGACCTCTCCTTTTTCATTTCTAATTGAGCTTCTTAGAATCTTTTCCTTTCTAGTTCTTATCACACTAGCAAGAGGGCTGTCAATTTTGTTTATCTTTCAAAAAAACCAACTTTTGGTTTTATTAACCTTCTGTATAGTTCTTTTGATCTCAATTTCTTTTTGTTCTGCTCTGCTTGTAGTTATTTCTTTTCTTCTGCTGGATTTAGGATTAAGATTAATTTGCTCTTCCTTTTCCAGTTCCTTGAGATGGTTTATTAGTTTGTTGATTTGTGAACTTTCTGTCATTTTGGATGTGGGCATTTAATGTTATTAGTTTTTCTCTCAAAAATGCTTTCGCTGTATCCCACAGATTTTGATAACTTGTGTCCCAATTATAATTTTATTTTAAGGATCATTTGATTTCCATCTGGATCTCTTCCTTGACCCAATAGTCATTCAGCAATAGATTGTTTAATTTCCATGACTTTGTGAAAAAGTGAGTGTTTCTGTTGGAATTGATCTTTGATTTTATTCCACTATGGCCTGAGAAGATACATGGTATAATTTCTATGTTTTTAAATTTTGTTGAGATCTGATTTGTGGCCTAGGATGTGATCAATTTTAGACAAAGTTGCATGAGCTGATGAGAAGAATGTATATTCAGTTTTGTTTGGGGGAAATGTTCTGTAGATGTCTGGTAGACCCCTTTGTTCTAGAGATCTGTTTAAGTCCATTAATTCTTTGCTTATTTTCTGCTTGGAGGATCTGTTCAGTTCAGTCAGCAGGGTGTGGAATTCCCCAGTTACTGTGGCATTACTGTTTATCATGTTACTTAGATCAATTGGGGTTTGCTTTACATGTCTGGGGGCTCCTGTGTTGGGTGCATAAATACTAAGAATTCTCAAGTCTTCTTGTTGGATTTTTCCCTCCACCACTATATAGTGACCATCTTTATCTTTACTTTTGTTGCTTTAAAGTCTATGTTAACTGATAGGAGAATAGCTATCCCAGTTTTCTTTTGGTTTCCATTTGCCTAGAGGTTTGTTTTCCAACCCTTCACCTTGAGTCTGAATGTGTCCTTTTCGGTAAGATGCATTTCCTGGATACAGCAGATTCTTGGTTTTTGTTTCTTTAATCCATTCATCCAGTCTATGTCTCTTTAGTGGACAATTGAAGCCATTCACATTTATCGAGAGTATTAATATTTGGGGTAGATTTTTGTTCATATTGTTCATACTATTTGATAAATTCTTATTGTTTTGTTTTATCTCTTAAGCCACTGTGGAATCAGGGATCTGGACTTTAACTTTTGAGAGATTTTTATATTGGTGGGTGTTTTTTGTGCTGTTCAGTGTATATGGAGGTCTGAGTACATCCTGTAGGGCAGGTCTGCTCTTTGAAAATTCCATCAGTGATTGCTTGTCTGGGGAAGTCTTTATTTTTCCCTCATATAGGAAGCTTAGTTTTTCAGGAGAAAGAATTCTAGATTGGTCATTATTGTGTTTTAGAAGATTGATAATGGGCCCCCAGTTCCTCCTGGCTTAGAAGGTTTTAGTTGAGAAGTGTTCAGTTAGTTTAATAGGTTTTCCTTTGTAGGTTACTTACTGTTTTTGTTTCACTGCTCAAAGGATTGCCTCTTTAGTGTTTACTTTGGCCAGCCTAATAATGATGTGATGTGGTGATTGCCCTTTCATATTGAGTCTCACAGGAGTTCTGTGTGATTCTTGTACCTGGATAGCTAGATTTCTACTCTGCCAGGTAAGTTTTCCTCCATTATTCCAAGAAATAGGTTTTCCAGCCTTTGTATATTTTCTTCATCTCAGGGATGCATATCATTCTTATGTTTGGTTTCTTTACATAATACCACATTTCTTGTATGTTTTGTTTCTGTCTCTTGTTTCTGTGTACTTTTTCTTCATCTGATTTGTTTAGCATATAGGTGTTATCTTCAAGTTCTGAATTTCTTTCCTCTGCATGATCCAACCTATTCTTAAGGCTTTCCATTGTGTTTTGTAGTTCCATCAATGCCTCTTTCATTTCCAGTATTTCTGTTTGATTCTTTCATAATACTTCAATTTGTTCAAAGAATTTTTTAACTCATTTGCTGTATTGTTCTTATATCTTCTTTGTCTTGGGTTTCTACTTTTTCTTCAATTCCATTGAATTTTCTTGCAATCCATACTTAAAATTCTTCCTCTGTCATTTTAATAATTTCATTTACATTGGTGTCCATTGTTGAGGATGCCATTATTTCTTTTGGGGGTTACTTTATGCACTGATCTTTCATGTTCCCTGTGTTTTTTTGCTGATTCTTTCTCATCAGGCTTCTTGGTCAAGAACTGGGGATGTTAGGACTGGTTTATGGCCCTCTCTCCAAGTCCCCAAGGGTTGTTCCTTGACAGTGGTGGGTAGAGGAGCACTAGTCCTGTATTGCCTTAGGTGTGTTTTAGCAAGTTGGGTTACCTCTGACCTGTTGTCTTCACCTCGTGTCAATGGAGACTAGAGAGTTTGGTCATCAAGCTTAAGCTCCATGCCAGTGCACTATACCTGTGGGTATGACTCCATTGCTCTCTAATAACTTGAGATGTAAGGCACTGTGTTTACTATGGGGTTACTCTCTCTGTCATTGATTGCAGGTTGTGTGGAGGAGCCAGTTATCGACGTAATCCGATGTCTGTGTTAGGTTCTGGTCCCCTGGGTAGAGTACATGAATTCCCCGATCTTTGGGAGGGGCCTTGTCACTCCCAAGGGTTTCTTGGATCTCTGTTTCCCCCTAAGGTGGGGGTAGGAGCAAGACAGATTACAGCTGCTGGGTACAAGCCTGGGGGTGCGTGCTTCTATGGTTGCTTGACCTGCCACTAGGGGGAGCCTCTAATGTGTTATTCAGGGCTCTTTCACTAGTCTTGGAGGGCTGATTTTGATGGGAGGGGTCAATTGGTGCAATTGTTGAGGTCTCTGATCAGGTTTTTCCTTCCTTGTCCACAAACCCCAAGGCTGGTGGCCACCAGACCAGAGAGCAATCCCTGGGGTTATGTTCTTAGTAGATGGCAGTACCTGTGGGCCCAATCCACAGGCCTCCAACTATTTCTTAGACTCCAAAGTCCCACAGATTCACGCCTGCTGTACAGAGAAAGCAGCTTTTCTTGCTCCCGCTCCCACCCCCTACCTCTAGGACAAAGTCTGCTATTCAGGCACCAGACTCCCCAGGCTGGGGGTGGGATGGCACCCGAAACCATCAGTCTCTGGACTGGGGACTCCAATGATGCCAGCCGCTCATACCTGGAGAGCTATTGTTGGGGGCTAGTATTCAAGAGATGGCTGAAGCCAGTCCAGTGGGCTGAATCAGCAGGTTGCCAGCTATTACTTTGGCATCTAAGCCCTGCAGACTCATGTCTGCCTAGCAGAGGGCCTGGCTCTCTTTGTCCCACCCTGAGCCAGGCAAATCACTGGTGGTTTCCAAGAGCAGAGCCCTCTATTTACTATTCAACCCCCATGTGCTAGTCCTGCTGACCACCAGGGACAAGGTGCCCGTCTCCAAACTCCCCTGCATGGTCGTGGTCGCAGGAAGCAACCACTCAGACCAGTCACCCACCCAATGCAGTCTCAGCAGAGCACGGAGGGTTCAGAATGTTTCCTGCTGTTGTCTCCATAGAGCCTGCTGTCCTGTGCCACGACTTTGCATCTACTTAAGGTGTATCTCCATCTGAATGGGTGTAGAGGTCTGTGGGGGAGCCGGGCATCCTCCTGTGGGTCAGATTGCACAGAGCTAGCTGGTCCAGCAGGCTCTGCCATCCCAGGCTCTATTCCCTATTGTATTTCTCTCATTGTCCAGTCTTTGCAAATATAACTCCCTTTCACTTTTTTTCCTGTACTGCATGTCCGAAGCTGTTTCTCTGCAGATTCACAACACTGTTCTCGGGGAGGAGTGATCCACTTGTCATCAAATTCTTCATGTCCTTCTCTGGGAGCAATAATTCAGGAGGCCACCCTTACTCCACCATTTTTTCTCCTGGTGGATTATTTCTGTAGAAATGGACAAGCCTCTTCTACCCAGACTACCTGTTTCTGTGACACATTTTCAGCTGCAGTAAACAAGATTCTATTAGAGGAAGGATACACAAACAGATTAACAGTGCAGAGCAGAGAGTCCGGAAACAGACACACATAGATAAGGTCAATTGTTTTTGAACAAAGAAGCTAAGACAAGGATAAAAGTTATTAAAAGAAGAAAAGTTGGCTTTTCAGCAACAGCAAGAGAACATTTGGATATCCGTGTTACCCTCTCCCAAAATAATAGCTGTGATGCATAATTTTGTAGCATATACAAAAATTAACTCAAAGTGGATCATAGACCTAAATGTAAAACCTAAACCCATAAAATGTCTAGAAGAAAACATAAGAGAAAATATTTGTGGTCTTAAATTAGACAAATATTTCTAGATAAAATGAATAAGTATGAATCATAAAACAAATAAAGAAAAATGACAGTGTAGATTTCAACATTAAAAAAGTCTTGCTCTTCAAAAGTCATGGTTAAGCATGTAAAAAAGAAGCCATAGACTAGAAGAAAATGCACACCGAAACACATTTATGTATTGTAATTTATATATTAAAATTCACTGTACACACACATATACTGATATGTTTAAAACTCCATGATAATAATAGACAAAAAAAAAAAAAACAAAACCCTAATTTGAACAGTTGGGAAAATAGTTGAATAGAGATTTCACCAAAGAAGATGTACGAGTGGCATGTAAGCACAGGAACTGTCACTCAGCATCATTAGTCATCAGGAAAATGTCCATTAAAACCCCAGTGATTTATCTTTACATACTTGTTAAAATTATCACATTAAAAACCAAATATAGCAACAAAAACCAAAACAAAAAAACACCCTGAAATTGACAAGTTCTGTTTAGAATGAGAAACAACTGGAACTCTCATCATTGATGAGTTGAATTCAACATAGTATCATATAATTACTTTGAAAAGTAGTGTGTCAATTTATTAAAAAGCTAAATATGTGTTTACCATATGCTCCAGCAGTCTCACTCTCCTAAGTTTTAATTAACTATGTATGACTGTATATGCCCACACACAATCCTGTATTTGAACATTTATAGTGATTTTATTCATAAATGCCAAACACTTGTGATATTTCAAATGCTCATGAACAAGTAAATGGATAAACCGATAGCTATGAATTGGCACATTGGAATACTACTCAGCAATACATCAGAACAACTTACTGATACCTAGATTAATCTCAAAAACATTATGCTTTGCTAAAACTGACAAAACAGCTTCATATTTTTAATTTTATTTTTGTGATCTTCTGGGACAGTAAAACTATAGGGACAGAAAACAGATCAGTGATTGTCAGGTCAGAGTTTAAGTCATAGGATTTACTATGAAGGACCACTAATAAACTTTTGAAGAGTTGAAATGGATGTCTATTTTAATTGTGATGACATTTGCATGACTATAAGTGTTTGCTAAAACTGATAGAATACCTAAACAGGGTGAATTTTACTGTCTATATATTATAATAAACCTGCCTTTAAAATATAGTGCACGTAACACAGCTAAATGCAACAAGAGTGATTTAAGAGCTAAACTATGGTACCTAGAAATTAAATTAAATTAAACTTTTTTTTCTGTTAGGATTTATGTGATACCCTTTATTTGATAAAAGAGATTTTTCTAATTATGGTATTATAAGATAATTCCGGTTTTTCTACTGGGGAAATTGCTTATTTGGATATAATTTACTGCTTAGAAATCAATTCCACAGGGTGACTGTGATCAGTATGTTATTTTGGAGTAAAATGCTCAAGAGAATAATCAATACAAACTGAACTGCAGATTCTGCTTATAAAAGAATTCTTGTATAATATTAATTCTGACTTATTAATTGAAAAAAACACATACATAAAATATTCAAACCTATCACTGACCCTTATTTAAATGACTACAATCCAGAGTTTTGATCTTCTCTTGCTTCTACTATCTAATTAACACATTTTCAAATCTCAGATGCATTGGAATATGAACATTACATCTCCCTCAGCGTGGATCTTAAAATTATTTTTGATTTGCCAAATGCCTGGAATTTAGTAGATATGCATCATTACAACCATCAGGACCTTCACTTCATTTTGTAGATTTGAACTATGGGCAATGGTAAGTGCAATGTATGTAATATAACATAGTTCTTAAATCAGAAAACAAATATTTTACTAAAATATTTATTTAGTAAATAGTATATAGTCTCTCTATATATATGTTTATGTAAAATTTCAAATTCTAAAGTTAAATGTAAGTGCAGAATTACAGAAACTAAATGTCAGTATTCCCAGTTTATGACCATTAAGTCAGGCAATGGGGTATGGAAAACAGAGACAAAGCACATTAAGTCGTGTGGAGATGTTAGGATTGTTTTCTCTGTTTATAAGGATAAAGCAGAGGATCAGATCATTTCAGCTGCCAGGGCTTGTTTCCTTAGAGAAGGAAGAATACTGTGCATGTTTTCTAGGTGTACTCAGAAGTGGCAAAGCCTTTAGTCACATAATTTGTGCTCCTGCCAGACAAAGGACAATCTACTCACACTCCCTGGTATAAAACAGAAGCCCAACTCCAGAACAGAGTTTTGGGGGGAGAAGGCAGGATTGTGCTTTTTTAGCCCTATGCCTACCAAAGTATGGGTTCTTCAGCACATATTGGGGAATAAAGCTGGCATTTCTGGAAGACTGTCTTTCAAGTTAGGGTGAAATATCTTACATTTTTAGATATCCATTTATTTAGGATGTGACAGCAATGAACCTGCAAAGCAGATTCTGATAAATCTGCTTTTGAAAAACACATTAATAAAAAACACTAAAGCAGCACATGAGAGAAGCCTAGGTCACCTTTTTATAAACATAAATTGATTGCTTTAACTCTACTAGCAGAAATATTAGACATTGTCCTATTTGCTAGTTTAGCTTGCTCATTTAAAGGAAATTTTTTTACAAATTGTTAATCTCCAATGAGCAAATCTTTTCATATAATAAAAAAGAAACATCTTTACCAAAACACTGAAACAGTTCCAATAAAATTTTGAACAGACTGGTTACATCTCACAGGGCAAAAATGAAGGTATCATAATGCTTAAAAATATCCACCCCCCCATTAAGGAAGAAAACAATGATGTTAATAACACACAGCTGCTTGTATCTATTGAAAATTGGCATGTTCACATAAAACATACCAAGGGTAATTGTTACATCTTATTTTGAAAACAGTTGAGTCAGTCTCAGTGTGTGAGTGAGTTGGGGTATAGGAGGGAGGCTACCTTCAGCTATTCAGAGTCCATTGGTGTGGAATAAAGGAAATTAAATTCCTTGCAAACAGCCAATCTCATGTTGGCTAACACGTATGAAATGCCCAGTTGACTGAAATGCATTCTCCATGCCTATTTAGTTGCAATTGCAAGATACAAATAGACATTGACAAATGTCCCTTGCTCACTTTTGAAGATTATTTAATGTCAATAAACTGGAAAACATGAAAATCTGATACCTAATGGGGCAATTTACAAGTTCACTGAAACATACTCTATTCTCAATAAGGCCTGTTCTACACCATATAACTCTGAGCTCTACCCTGCAGTGATTCTTTACAACCAAATTGTTCCCCAAGAGCACTTGCCTTATACATTGATTCACCAATTCTCATTAACATTCCAGTGCTGCAAATAGAACATATCATGTCTCCTATTTTATAGATGGATAAGCATAAAGTTTAGCCAATATTAGAGTTTACACTCTTATACAGAGTTGGAATTAAATTCCATGAGAAGTTCTTTTTCTAACTTCTTTTACCATTTTTTTTTAAGTGTGAAGGTATAAAATAGAATATTAAGTCTTCTAAGGCTTTAACACACCACTGCTGTATTAATACCGGTGTAGACATTTTAAAATCATTGTTCTTATATACGTATATCATAAATAATATTGTCAAACTTTGAATGAAAAATTTAATAAACTGGGATTCTAAGTTATTTATAAATATAATTCTACTACATATTAGCTCTCAACTTCATCTTTGCTACATTTTAAAATGTTTATATGATGACAGGAAACTATTAATATTTTAAAATAATTAGATATTCATTCTTATCTGTAGGCACTTACAGGCAAACATGTGAACTTGATATTTATGTAACAAGTATAGTTCTCTTTCATAGATTTATAGAATTTGAGCTCCCTTTAAAAGTGCTTATTGAACACTGCCCTAGAGACCCCACACCAGCATGTCCTATCTCTCCACTGATAGGGATGTAGGATGGGGACTCAGGATGGAGGATGGAAGTTTAGTGTGTAATGTTTAGGCAGAAACTGGAAAATAAGTTGAGACATTGTCACCTGCTTTCACTGATATCCCTTATCTGCATATTCCATGAAAACGCAGAACTCCTATGTTATTTAGGAACTACATGAATAGACATTTCTTTAGAAATACAAGACAATATAAAAATATTTTGGAAGTCTATTGAAGAATGTTTGAAAATCAATTGCATTTTTATAGAAACAATACATTATGAAAGAGATCTTCTGTGGGCTATATAGACAAATGTAGTCACTTTTACTATTAGGAATCATCAACCCTCAAAACAATTTATTTATACATCTAAACATATTAAAGTTTATATAGATAGATGATAGATACATAGATAGTATGTAGATAGTGGATGAATAGAAACATGTAATACGTATGTCTTATGTATATAAAAGGCTCTGTTTATGTAGCTTCATCTATGGCTATCTGGTATACTTTTATCTGTTAGGTGTAGGTGTAGAAAGTTACCTGATTAACTATAAAATTATGTATTTTGGATTGGGTGGCAATCAGAAGCCGCCTTTAAGAACTTATAAAGATGTTTCCAATGCAACGTTTCAAAATTCTTTCCAATTATACAGCAATTCATTACTCAGCTCCTTTTAAATAAGAACATTAGTAGGTGAAAATACAGTTTAAATTAAAGATTAAATGTATTTTTACCTACTAAGATATTTATTTATAGAATAGTGTTCGTGTGTGTGTGTGTGTGTGTGTGTGTGTGTGTGTGTACATACCTAATAGTATCAGTTTTTGGAATTGGTAATCTAAAACATGAGACCTAGTAGCTTTGTATTATAGAAGGAGTTTACAGAATCATTTTATTTTCAATGTTTTGTCCACATGGACTCTTATATGAGAAAATAAAAGAGCATTCTCACATTACTTATTTATTTAGCTAAATTTTTAAAATATATGTATTTCAGAAAATTTTAAGATAAAAAGGAGTTACAGGCAATATTTGTCAGTATCTATCAAACCGCCAATTAGATATAATTAGAATTACTGTATTGATATCATTTCTTAATTTAACAAATTTGGCATATATGTTACAAGGGATTTTTGTTTTCTGATATTTTTACTAACACTTTTATAACAATAGCCAATGAAATTAAATTCCATAAGAATTGAATATTGACATTTTGATTGCTTTTCCAATACTTTATATGTGTAGAAGTTTAAGTAATATGAATATTACCCTCCAAATAATTCTTAAATTGATTCTCTGATGACATAGATATATCTATGAGTTATCACACTCATCATTTTAAAGTGTATCTTTCGAATTTTTTATTTGTTTTATCTTACTATATTTGTTTATTTCCCAACGTTGTTTTTCTATTTATTCAATATAACTGTTCCCAAAAGACAGAAAGTGTGTCTGTTTTTAGATTAGCATGTTGTCCAATTTTGTGTTGATAAAATAACATTATGAAATTGAAATATAGGTGAATAGTCAATGAAAAAATCTTGTTATTCTTGATCTATATGGAGTTTTTCCTTTGTTTTGCTTGTTGTCTCACAGTTTTTATAAATCTTGAATTTTATTAAAATATATTGATTTCAACTATTTTATTAGTGATCAGATTATTGCTTCTCTATTTTAGGTGTATTTTCCTAAAGCTTTATTTAATTTAACTATAAATATAAGTTAGGTTCCTCTTTAAATATGCTTTTCTAGTAAGGAAATGGATTATTATCAAACAAGACATAGCCTCTCTCTCTCTCTCCATATTTTATATATATGTATGCACACACACATATGTTTACGTTATATATAAATATGTTTATTTAAATATGAAATAATTGCTTCCAGAGACTAAATTATGTCAACTAACTCTTTGATTTTTAATTTAAAACTTGTAGTCTAGATTTTCTACCCATAGTATAAATGTTAATGATATTATTTAATCTTCTATGTTTTTATCTATTTTTTGAATCTTCCTTTTGTAGATATTTTAGTTGTTAAAAATTGTTCAGAGGACACAGCTAGAAGACTCATAAAATGACAGCTTGAGACCCGGCCTTGACATCGCACTACTTTAATCCCATCGAGATGTCTAAAAGTAAATGAAAATAGAACAAAATCTGTACCAGGATTGAAAAGCCAAAGGGTAGCCTCATCAAGCTGGAAAGTTTGTGCACTTAATGGCACATATGGAGCAGCTGGGAACAAGTTAAGGAAAACTTCCTTATTTCAACACACAGAAAAGAATTCCAATTTGAGTACTGCTTGCATTTTCCTGAGAAATAAATGGAAATCCTCCAAACTCATAGCATTAAGGGCTCCAAGCAGGATGAACCTTGAGGAAGTTACTGGGGAACACACAAAAAAGTCCTGATTATCCAAGAGGTGCATTGTGAATATCTGTCATGTTCAGCCTTCACTTGCTTCCACCTAGATGTTAACTAAATCACAAAGTTTGCCAAAAATGACTCATAGTGAGAGTTGTTAGAATACACGAAGATGGAATGCAGAGTCCCTTCTAACTCCTTGATGCCCAAATAATCAGGAAAAATACAACTTTGCTACAATTTTATATATTCCCAAAATACATTGATTTGTTTAGTGTCTCTCTTATGTCGCTGGATAATTAAGACTGTGATTTCTTGTTAGCATCACCAATCAACGGAAGTTGAGAAAGAAATAAAGTTAAAGCCACGTATGATGTAGACAATGGTACGTACCATCAGCACAGTGAACAGTTGGGAATAAAAAACAATTAGACATTGGGGGGGGTGAATGAAAAAACAAAACAATTTGAAGTTGGCTTAAGAGCAAATTATTCTTTCCTTTGAAAAGATTTTGGCCAAATCAGAAATGCGAATATTACTCCAGTTCTGAGGTGAAATATCAGGTTTTCTTACTTGCCCCTTTATTAGGACTATAGCATTACTAGTAGTAGTTCATATATATTCTGAAGGAGAAAAAAATGAATTATTTCAGTAACTGGAAGGAAATAGAAGGATTTCTTTAAAAATCAGTTAGAGGACATATTTAAGAAAGTCAACTCTCTGATTTTAAATAGCTTTTCTTGGATTGTCATGCACATTTGTGTTTGGTATGTCTGTTATTTGAATATGTGTATTCCTATTTTATTTAAGTTCATAGTTTCAGATAAAAGAAAGTCACTAAGTTTCTTTTCATAAGTTGAAGGTTAACCATTTGTCTCTAATTTCATATATAAGCCTGACAGGAATGCTAATTATTTACTTGTAAGGAGTTTCTAGAAAGTTATAATAAGGGCCATGTGTATGAAACTATTAATGGGAAACTGTTCCTGTTTTTTCCCTTGCTGACCTTTAGCTGCTGGTTTTATTTCTTTCCCCATTGCTGTTTAGGCTCCTTCTTAAAATACATTTGAGTTGACTAGGATCACAGAAAAACCTGTAAGTCCTAGTCATGCCCTAGGATAAAATGAAGACCTTTCTATTGCAAAGCACCTAGCCAGCCATTAACTCAAGTCTTAGAACTGCTTCTCACAGATATAATCACATCCCACATCCCACAATGGTAACCAATAGACATATGTCACGATGTTTATGTGGGTCCCTTAATTCCCCACCCACTTTATTTAGATGAAAAGAAAGCCATCAACTCTCTTCAATTACAACATTCCAAATTAACGGTCCTGTCCAAATCTTTCTACCTCAACCCTTAAACTCACAAAGTGAGTAAGATTAATGTTGGCCAAACGCATTTTATAACTCTAAGATTTCTTTGTATTTGCATATTAATATTTAGTTTCAGGTTATGGAGGTACTTGGCAATAAATGTGGTATTCTTGGTCTTTGAAAACTTAGTCAAGCGAGAGAAAGATTCTCATTTTAATATCCTGTTATACTAATTTACTATTAAATAAATTCTCTAAGTGGAAATTCATAAATTTCAAATACAAAGCTAATTTGAACTTTATGAAAATACGCCAAGTTTATGAGAATTCATACAACTACAAGAAATATTAGGGCTTTGTTTCCTCTTGAACTCACCAATTGGTTAACATTTTATAAAACTTTTACCATTCAGATAGGAAAAGTGATCTTGTTATAGAATTAATATTTACAAAGTGACATTATTGCAGTATAATTGACATTCAATAAGCTGCGTATGATTTCATGTTTGACAAGTGTATATATATATATTACTCTATCATATATCTATCATGTAATCTATCTACTCAGACAAACCATCGACACAATCAAGACAGTGAATGTAACTATTATCTTCAAAAGCGTTCTCATTTCCTTTTGTAATCTCCTCACCCACACCCCACACTCTCACCACAGACAACCATTGATATGCTTTCTATCACTATATATGTTTGCATTTTCTGGAAATTTATGCAGACAGAAATATACAATATGCACCCTTTTTTGACACGTTTCTTTCAGCATAATTATGCTGAGATACATCCAGGTTGTTGTGTATAGCACAGTTCTTCGAATGTTTTTGCTAAGTTCTATTCCATAATGTGGATAAACGACAATCTGTTTATCCACTCACCAGTTGATGGATATTTGTATTGTTTTCAGTTTCACATTATTAAGAATAAAGGGGCAGTGAACATTTACATGTGTATAAATATATGGGCATTTCCTTTCATTTCTTTTGAGTAAATGTCTTGGAGTGGTATGGATTAGACATATATTGAGTGTATGTTTAACTTTCTAGAAAAATGCCAAACTAATGTCCAACAATGTAAAATTTCGTGTTGCTAGCAGTAATGTATGAGCATTCTAGCTGTACCACATGCCACATCCTTACCAACAGTTAGTGAGGTCATTTTTTCTAATGATGGGTAGGGGTATCTTATTCTAACTGACATTTTATAATGACTAATGGTTCTAATTGGCATTTCTATAATGTGTGATGATGTTGAATATGTTTTCCTGTTCTTACTTGTCATCTGTATACATTATCTGTTAAAGTATCTGTTCAAATCTTATGTACATTTTTAATTGGGTTGTTTAATATTTTTATTATTGAGTATTGAAAATTAATTCTGTTTTAGATACAAATATTTTATAAGAAACATTTTCTCCCAGCACATAGAGTGTCTTACAGATTGTCTTTTTACTCACTACAGTATATTTCAAAAACAGAGATTCTTAGTTTTGAAAATTTCAAATAATATTTTTTTCTTGTATAGATATGGCTTTTGGTGTTATGTTGCAAAATATGGAGCAACATTCATTTCTCTGCAAATGGATTTACAATTTAACAGCACCGTTTGCATAGAAAAAATTATTTTTCCTTCACTGATATGCCACCAAGAAGAAAAGCCTTGAGAAAGCTAGTGATATCTTTTTAAACTTCTTTTATAAGACAAAAAATGTATAATTTATTGCCAAAGTCAATTCAAAAAAATACCTAAACCAGTGAAGATGAGTGAAGAGTGGAATTAAGAGAAGCTCTTTTATTATTTGACCCCTCTTGCCTTCAAATTTCAAGGGGAAAACCAATATCACTCATTTTTTTTCCATGTATTAGTCACTGCCATTTTAATTTGATTGAAATGAAAGACCAATGTTATATACATACAAGTAGGAAACATCTATAGCCTAGATATTTATTCCAATCATTATTAAAATCATGCCCTCAGGAACCTATTGGGAAACACTTTTGAAAGGTTTGCAATAATAATAAATTATCATTTGTTGTGCCTTCTAATATTTTTGTGATTACCATAAGATACTTATAGGATAGACTTTACTTCAATTGTGTATCTTCCTGCTTCCAAGCCCAGAACTGCATGATTATTCTGTAATTTTAAAGTTAATTGACAGAACAAAATATTGAGATTTTCCAAATATCAATCCAATTATTTCTTGTTATCTCAGTTTATAGCTGCCCCATAAATGATTTGACTTAAATTTAATCTACTAGAAATTTTATGATATAAAGTTCCAACAAGAAAAATATTCAGTAACACCACTAAGAAAATTATAGGTAGCATGCATTGGCTGCTTATGAGTATTTAGAATTCAAATAATAAATGTTTACAAAAAGCTCTATTCTCTCCTAAATTTCCCAGCTAATAATATAAACTTTTAATATTATAAATTAAGAAAATTTATAATAGAAATATACTGATTGTTTTGATAATTTATAGGATTGTTTACTATATAATATAATGTATTAATATAAAAAATTATTCTACTGACACGGGCTTTGATCTGCAGAATTAAAATTATAGTAAAGCCGTTGAACTAAATGACACCTGAAAGGTGTCATTTAGGTTTATTACACTAAAGGGAAAGATATTAATGATATATTTTTCAAAAATGCTGATTTTGGACTGCTTTTGACCTGCAAAATGGCAATTTTATGTGACTCAAATTTTTACTTTTATGGAAGAATTCATACAAACTGAGTTGAATTATGAGACTTGGCTGCTTGACATTGGCTAGATTCAGATGGGTCAGAGTGACAAATATGAATTATAGTGTCTCTCACCCAGAGTCAGACAGCCCACACAATATAATGCAAACCAAGATTATATCTTAATTGACTTGTTTAGAGTGGAGAGATTCCCTGCTGATTATCTGATTACTCCAAGTGGTCAAATGATTATTCTCAAGATAAACAATGAAAACAACCCAAAGCATAATTACTGTTGGTTCTTCTCGGCTTCACTGGTTTCTTATTGTTTCTCTTTAGGTCTTGTTCTGAAATTCTGCTCTGGGCCTGACAAAAGACTTGTATCTAGATGGAGGGAAAATAAAAGGCCATTCATTGTACCAAAGCAAAAGTCAAGCTGTAAAGCAGCTTCTCACATGAACTAAATGTTTCCCCTCAGAGGAGTTTAATAGAATTTTCTTTGTCCTGTGTCTTGAAATACATTACGCACTGGACAATGTTGACTAATGTTACGCTAACTTTAAATGCTCCAGTGTTAGAAGCGTTACTTTTTTATTAAATATTCCATTTAATATAAAATTTATTTAATGCATTTTGAACTTCAACCTTCTTTTCAGACACTATTTTATCTCTTAATGTATTTTGTAAACTTCCCACATTTATTATACATCAGGGTAGGTGTTACTGGATGTATCGTGCCTAAAATTATAAAATTGACACTAAGAAAATGTGTGCTTCAGACAGGTGGCTTTTAAATACGTGTTTTCCCTTATATAGTTTCAGCAAAATGTTTTATCAACTTAAAATAACCCTGATCCATTCACCATAATCATGAGGCAATAAGAATAAACTAAAGTAAATTGCTTCTAAAGTTCTATGTTAGGTGGCTACACTTCTCTTTTGAGTTGATTCATGATAAGTGTCTTTTAAAACTGAGGGAATAAGTAAATATTATTATAAAGTTATATTTGTATAACCAATTGTTGTCCAGCAGAGCACTGTGCATTGTTTTTAATCCCAGGGGAAGACTCCAAACACTTCCACCCATTGCATTTTGATGTTGGAGTCACCGTGGTAAATGCAGCACAATCAAGCTCTGGGTAGAACAACACTTTACTTACAGAGAGAAGAGACAGAGCAAGATCAGTTCCAATAGTATGAGCCAATCCCCTTTGGCTAGTGGGTATTTCCTGCAGCTAACTCAAAGCAATTTTCTTATGTACACCTCTCTTGTGGGTGGAAGGACCATGGCCAGGACCAAGGGGTGCCTGTGAGCCACTGAAGCCCATGCTTAAACAGAAGAAAGAACACTCATTGAGTCTGGAACAGGGAAAAACACTCCCACAAAATGCGATAAGCCTGGCATCCGCCATGTGGGTGCTTTACCTCTTGGTAAGAAAGTGTTCCAGGCTCAAGGACCATTCTTATGTGGCCAACTAAGAGTCAAAAGACACATAAAACTGCACATAAAACCACCTTTCCCAACAATTATGAAATGTCATATTCACCTCTTAGTGGTGACAAGAGACGGATGCTGCAAACCAAAATTTGGTTTGAATGTTCAGGTTGATATCACCACACATGTACTAGGAAGATATAAAAAGTTTTAGCGCTCCCTTAATTAGGCTTTTGTGAAAGCAAAACAGACTCCTAACAGATTCCAAAATGGTTTCAATGAGCAGGGAAAGAAAACATGTGTGAGTTATATCTGTCTAATATAATAGATTTAACAAATTTCCTTACGCATACTCATAAAAACATTTTTGGTCTGCTTTTTATTCTTTATAAATTTAATATAATTTATCCCAAACAGTTTTATATGTTTCTACAATTGTCCTGAAATTCTAATTTCTCCAAATAAATGATATATAAAATATACTGTAAATATGCAAAAAAATCAAAGCAAAACAATAAAAGATACAGCAATTAATTTGTATTTTTTAACCTTTGGGATTGTATTTCCTCATTTCCTAATGAGTAATATTGAAGTGATTGGTTAAAAAATTAATTATAAGAAAAATAAATTACGATTTTACACGTATTGTCTCTCAATATGAATGTTCGATTTTCTAGGTGTTAGTTTCCAGGTATTAATTAAAATGTTTCTCAGTTTTTTAAAAATATGCGTATATGTTTCACTTTTTTATCACTTATTTGTGATAAAATATACTAATATCTCATTTTATGTACAAAATACAATCTTTAAACCTAGAATCAGTAATCGTTCAAGAGCAACTTTTTTAGAATATGATGACTACTTGTTAACCCAAATCTTTAATACACTTTGTCTTAAAGTCAATCTACGCAATTAACGTTAAGTTAAAATTTTTCTTTCTGCTCATAAACCTATTAAATTTTCAATTTTTTTTACATACTCTGCATTCTAAACCTCCATAAGTGTGATATTTACATAATAGGTTCCCTTTTTAAAAACATACTATTTTTATTGAAGTAAGGTATTCCATTTAACAAACATAAATTGGTGAAATCTATTTTTCCTTGAATTTTTTCTTTTAAATATGAATTCTAAATTATCTTAGTAAAAGTAAAATTACTAAAATTCATGGTATTTTTCTTTCCATAGCTGGATTTGAGACAGGTGATAATCTACATTACTATATCTATCTGTGAATGGTAGTCAGCAAAGATGTTATGCTAATTGAAATAAGCCAGACACAGCAAGACAATTGCTGCATGATCTCACTTATATGTATAATCTAAAAAAGTGGAATTCACAGAAGCAGTAAGTAGAATGATGGTTGCCAGAAACCAGGGGGTGGAGGGAAAGAGGAAGTGGTGGAGAAAATAGTCAAAGGGCACAGGCTTTCAGTTATAAGATGAATAAGCTCTGGGGATCTAAGGTACACCATGCTGACTATAGTAAAAAATGCTTTATTGTATACTTAAAATTTGTCAAGACAGTAGCTCTGAAGTGTTCTCAACACAAAAAAAAAGAAAGAAAGAAAGAAAAAGAAAAAAATAAACTATGTGAAGTTATGGATATGTTAATTAACTTGATTATGATAATTATTTCACAATGTATATGTACATCATATCATCAAATCATCACATTGCATACCTTAAGTGTATACATTTTTTGTCAATTATAATCCAATGAAGCTAGGAACAATTTTACAATATGGAAATTAAGGATATGTTTCATTAAAATACATTCTAGAAGATAGAGTTCCCTTGCTAAATTAAGATCCTCTTGACGATGGCATGTTTGTATTTTTTTACTTACATGCAGTTCTTACTTTGTCAAAAGTTTTTTAATGAGAATTTTTTTGAAATTTACTTTCTTCATCAATTCCTTGAGTGACATATGTGCCATATATGCTTGCAATTTTTATAATCAAATGAAGATGAAAACTGAATTTGCATGTGAATGAAAAATAAAAAGGCAATGTTAAGTACATTTTCTTTTAATATTACAGATATTCTAGGCTCAGCTAAGGCTTGGGTAGCATTTCAGATATATGTATGGATATTCTTAACCCTGGCCACATCACACTGATAGGCTGACATGCACTTCTAGTAAAACTCCTGTTTCCTATTATTTCACCCCTCTTTAATCTTTGCCTCACTTACAAGCCAACATTTCATTGAATTGATATCCTAAGGCTTTTTATCTTTTTGACAAACCCTACAGCCATTCTCTCCTGGTTTTCATTGACCTCTATAGCATTCATACTCCAGTCCACTTTGCTCTCTCATTCTTATAATATTCTTCTCACTTTGTATGTTCAATTCCTTTTTTATTTTCACTTTCTAACTACCTCTATTAGAATTCTGTTCCTACTTAAATATCATCTCATCTTTGCATCCTCCAAGACTCATTTTTTGGCCAACTGCCCCCCGGTAACTGTATGACTCCTTTAGTGACTTTGACTTGTTGCAAGATTGTAAGGAATTCTTTGTTCCCTTGTCTCCCAAATCTAGAAAACTCAGTCTCAATCACTACTAGAAGTCTATATCTCTATCCATAGAATGCAAAAATTTAAAGAAACCTATACTTTTTGCTTAAGATTGCTGTGGCTATTCAGGCTCTTTTCTGGTTCCAGATGAAGCATAGAATTATTTTTTCTAGATCTGTGAAATATGACATTGGTATTTTGATGGAAATTGTATTGAATCTGTAAATCACTTTAGGTTGTATGAATATTTTAACAATGTTGATTCTACTCATCCATGAGCATGATATATTTTTCCATTTGTATTATTTGTGATTTCTGTCTTCAGTGTTTCACAGTTCTCTTTGTAGAGATCTTTCACCTACTTGGTTAAGTATATTCCTAGGTATTTTATTTATGTGTAGCTTTTGTGAATGATATTGAGTCTTTGATTTGGCTCTCACCTTGACTGTTATTGGTGTATAAGAATGCTACTGATTTCTGTGCATTGATTTTGTACCCTGAGGATTTGCTGAATTTATTATTAATTCCAGAAGTCTCTTGATGGAATCTTTGGAGTTTTCTAGATATAAGATCATATCATCAACAAAAGCAATAGTTTGACCTCTTCTTTCCCAAATTGGATACCCTTAATTTCGTTCCCTTGCCTGATCGCTCTGGCTAGAACTTTCAGCACTATGTTGAATAGAAATGGCAATAATGAGCATCCTTGTCTTGTTCCAGTTCAAAATAGGCATCACATTACCAGACTTAAAACTATATTACAAGGCTTTACAATCAAAACAGTATGATATTGGCATAAAGATAGAGACATAGACTAGTGGAACAGAACAGAAAATCTCAGATATAAAACCATCCACATAGAGCCAACTGATCTTTGACAAAGCAGATATACACTGGGGTAGAAAAAAACCTATTCAATAAATAGTTTGGGGAAAATTGATACCCCGATGCAAAAGAATGAAAAAAGGTCCATATATCTCATCACTCACTGAAAATAATTGAATATGGAAAAAAAACTTAAATGTAAGGCATGCAACCATAACAACACCAGAAGAAAATGTTGGAAAAACGTTTTGAAATATCGGCCTAGGCAAACAATTTATGATGAGGACTCCAAAGGTAATCAGAGAAATAAATAAATGAAACTTAATTAAATTGAAAAGCTTCTTCAGAGCCAAGGAAATAATCGGCAGAGCAAATAGACAACCAACAGAATGAAAGAAAAGGTTTGCAAGCTATACATGTGATTGAGGGCTAGTAACAAGAATCTAAAAAGAACTCAAGCAAATCAGTAAGAAAACAAACAAACAACAACAACAAAAAAACACCATCATAAAGTGGGAAAAAGATATGAACAGAAGCTTCTCAAAAGAAGATAGACAACTAGCCAACAAACATATGAAAAAATGTTCTCTGTCACTAATCATCAGGAAAATGCAAATTAAAACCACAATGAGATATCACCTTATACCAGTCAGAATGGTTTTTATTAAAAAAATCTAAAAATAATAGATGCTGGCATGATGCAGAGAGAATGGAACACTTATACACTGTTGGTGGGACTGCAGATTAGTATAACCTCTATGGGAAAGAGTATGAAGATACCTCAAAGAACTAAAAGTAGACCTACCCTTTGATCCAGCAATCCCACTACTGAATATTTACTCAAAGGAAAATAAGTCATTTTATCAAAAAATCCCTGCACTCAAATGTTTATGGCTGAACAATTCACAATTGCAAAGATGTGGAATCAAGCCAAGTGTCCATCAATTCGTGAAGGGTTTAACAAAATGTGTATGTATGCCATGGAATACTACTCAGCTAAGAAGAAGGATGACTTGATGCCTTTTGCAACAATTTGGATGGAACTAGAGATCATTATCCTAAGTGAAGTTTCTAAAGAATAGAATAACAAACACCACATGTACTCGCCATTAAATTGGAGCAATGAGCACACATGTGCATAGCAGTAAGTAAAACTTAATGCAAATCAAGCAGGGGGTGGGAGGGAGGTGGGGATGTGTGGTAACCTACCTAATGGGTACAGTGAACACTATCTGGGTGACAGGCACACTTACAATTATGACTTAAACATTATAAAAGTGATTCATGAAAAATATTTGTATGCCTGCAATACTTTGAAATAAAAAGGAAAGAAAGAAAGAAAGAAAGAAAAAGAAAGAAAGAAACATATACAAGAATAACCTCATTATTTGTACTTTAAATCAACACAAATGCAAAATTTTAGAATCATCTCTGTCATTCATTTTGTAAATATAAATAAATAAGTAAATAAAATCAGTTCTTAAAACGTATCTTAGCTATATTTTTTCCATTCATTTCTTGGCCACTGACTTGGCTCAGGCCCTATATTTCCCTCATTTGGTCTCCATTTCCACCTTTCCCTCTACCAAAATAATCTTCCTGAGCTCTGCACTCATAGTTTATTAGCTCACAATTTATTAGCCTTCCATTTAAAAATCTTCCTTGCTTGCCAATACTTCTGCCATTCTGTCTTTCCTCTACTCTTTTGTTTATTCCTGCAGTACAGCGAAGTTGGAGAGTTGGGTTTTTTGGGGGTTTTTTTCTGTTGTTGTTGTTGTTTTTATTTTTATATTCATGCCTTCAATTTGCTCAAGAGAATGTTCTCTAACTTCTCTTTTACTAATTTCTGGTTTTTCAAAGATTTCTAGTATTTCAAAGTCTAAAATGTAAGTCCTAAAACAATGAGTTTCTCCTTGTAATACAAGATTTTCTCACTAAAGTGATCCCTGTCATGACTCAATTTTAGCATCTCTTGCTTACCTATTTTATAGAATGTGTTTGTTAAAAGATTTAATATTTATGTATGTGAGTCTTTTTTTCTTTTACTCAACTGTAAATTATTGAAGGCACTTTTTTAAAAGCAATTTCATGATTTTAATCCTCACTATATTTTGGATATAAAATGACCTCAATACATATTTTGATTAATTTCATTAATTAAGAGTAGGAAACTATTTATAATTTTATTGTAATCTTCATTTAATTTTGTATCTATCTCTTTGTTTTTCACAGTGGAACTCATGTACCATATTCTTGTTGAAAATTTAGTTAATAAAAATGCATTTTGTTGGTAAATTTGTGAGTGGAATAAACATATATTTAACTTGAGTTTTTCTCATTTTACTAATAATTATATGATATACAACTTCAAATATCTTCTTTAAGGACAAATTATATGCATTTGAAGAAAAATAAAGTTAGTAATTTATAATCATATAAATGGATCTACTTATTACAAAACTAGCATTTAAGAATCATAGTTGTCATTATCCTCCAGAGGTTGTGCTACAAAGAAGGGAAAAAGCTTCTATAGGTTTTTCTGCTTAGTTTTCATAATAAATTTCTGAATTAATTCTTTGTTACATATACGCCCTCCAATATGAAAACCAATACTACTAAATCTGTTAGCTATGAGCAGTGAAAAAGGAAAGTCAGTCTCAATGCATAATTAGATCATCAGAAAAATAGAGGTAGATTTTTCTAAAGACATTTTAAAAACATAACACTTTTGAGAAAAGTTAGCTATGAAAGTTTATATTTTGATTTATTCTAGAAAATATTTATAAAATAAAATCAATCTTACACATAATTTTATAATTTTAGTTTTGATGTTATATTCTTTTGACAAATTTAGTGAAGTATAATTTACATTCCATGCCATTACTTCATTTTAAGTGAAGTAAATTTTTAGTAAATTTACTAAGTTGTACAGCTGTTTACATAAATCAGTTTTAGAGGATTTCCTCCCCCCTATTAAGTCCCCTCATTCCCATCCCCAACTACATTTCAAGCATGCCCGTCCCCATCGCAATGCTGTCCACATCCCTCAGATGTGGGTCTACCCCCTCAAAACCCGAAACCCTGGTGGACACCACCACCATTTGAGCACTGTAGTGTTAATCAGTCAGTATCCATATGATGGCAAGTACATGTGGAGCCCATTCTTCCAGTCTTGTGTCACCTCACTTCGAATAATGGGCTCAAGCTTAATCCAGGATAATATAAGCGGTGCTAACTCACTGTCATTTCTTAAAATTGAGTAGTATTCCATTGTAAACATACACCAAATTTTAACAATCCACTCATGAATTGATGGGCACTTGGGTTGTTTCCATGACCTAGCAATAGTGAATTGTGCTGCCATAAACATTTGGGTGCAGATGTCTTTATTATAGAATGTCTTATGTTGTATTTTATAACTGGAACTGGAAAATATCTTATTCATGTAGAATAATTCTACAGGTAGTCTTTCAAAAGTTGTAGCTCAAATAAGTTTAAAAGGGCTATTTGTTTTCTTTGAATTTTTTTTTATCAGCATTAACTTGGGAGGAAGTAAAATAAATAGGCCTCATCAATGTTATGATAAAAGTGGAGATCTCCCAGTAATTTTTGTGATCTAAAATATTATATTTCTTGACCTTCCATAGGGCTTGAAATTTGGCTTTAGAGAAACATACATAATGACTATCCCTTGTTTTAAATGCTTGGAACCAGTTGTTTCAGATTTCAGAGTTTTGCTAAGTTTGGAATATTTGCATATACATATATATATGTAATGAGATATCTTGGGGATAAAACCCAAGTCTAAACATGAAAATTTATTTGTTTCATAGACACCTCATGTTCATAATCTAAAGGTAATTTTATACAACATTTTTCATAATTTTGTGCATAAGACAAAGTGTGTGTACATTGAAGCATCAGAAAGCAAAGTGTCACTATCTGAGTCACCCATGTGGACAGTCTGTGGTTGTTTGATATCACTATTATTTCTGACTCTGAATTTATATGCAACTAATAAGTAATTATTTTCTTAGACTTATGCATTCATAATACCTAACAGTAAAAAGTATGACATACCATTACTACAGTGAAAAAACAACAGAAACTAAGCAGCATGGTATCATCTCTAGAACACTGGTATCAGCTGTTGAAGAATAGCAACAATAAACAAGGGCAGGCTTTCAATCTCCACCTATGAGGCTATATTTGATTAAAAGATTACTGAATACTGTATAAGTTTTTAGATGAAAAGAAACACCAGCAGTAGTGAAGAACTAGGAGGTGGGTCCTCTAGGGATGAAGAGGCATTTTTAAAAATGTTTCCTCCAGAGTCATTGCCTTGATTAAAAATAGTTTTTGTCTTAGAAGACTCTTTGAGTTTATACAATGACATTTCTTGTTCTGTTATGAATCCACACTGCTCTAATCATTCAATGAGCCTATCACACATTTTCACCATGTCTTCTGTGGGCGCTTTTTCTGCAATGTTAAATATTGTCTTCATTATCTACTGGTAGCATCATATCAGCACACAAAGAGTTTTGGATTTTGCAGCACTTCAAATTTGAGGTGTTCAAATTAGGAATGCTCTACCTGTATTGTAGTGGTTATTGTCTATGTGTGGAAGAGGCAGGAATAAAAGAGGCTGCTAGAAGGAAAATTCTTGTTGGACTCAGTGTCACTTAAACTATTATGCCTGGTTAGGGACTGCCCACTTTACTGATTACTGTGCTGCTCTGTTCCTCACCAACCCACCTCTTCACTTTCCTTGCCTTCTGTCACATACTTCTTTAAATTGGTTAAGGTATAATCAGACTTTTGTAGGAGTATGGATAAAAATCCCCAACACATCATAGAGTCAAAGAATCACATTGTTTTTGTTTTTTACTGGTTTATAGTTTTAACCCTGCTGAATCCGATTTTGGTCACATGAGGTAAAAATCAAACTAAATAAATCATAAGGAGTACTCCAGGTTCTCTAACTTATTTTTATATTCTTATTTCATAAAGATTTTTTATTTAGCTTTATCTATTCTTCCATCAGTTCATGCTATGTAGTTCCTTCTTTTGATTTATCATAAGTTTTTGCAGATATCACCGGTAACAGTGTGATCTCTTTCTCAGCTTGACTCATATAAGGCACAAAGTGACCTCACGGAAATGAAGAAGATATGGCAAGTTGTGTTTCCTTTGAAAATTTTACTTATTTTTCCCTTGAACCAGCATACCTCAACCATATGATCTGCATAAGAATTATAAATCTTATGACTATCACCAAATAATGCATATTACTGTTATTAACAGATTGGAGTTCTTATTAGTTATAAATAATAATCCTAAATGTAGATTTACTAATTTTTCTGTAATTCTCATTAAAAACTTTCTCACATTGAAAAAATGGCTTTGTAGAGAGTGAAGTCTCAATGAGGATTGAAACTGTCCTCAAATCTATTCTTTGTGGATAATTTAATCTCTTCTCTCAGCAGTGTCTTAATGCTGAAAGTATAAATAAGAATCATTCAGTGGAGAAGTTCCTGCAAAGGCATTTCAAGGACACTGAACCTCTTTACTGCAAACTCTCGAGGAATCCAAAACAAAATCTTCTTCCCTAGACTAACACAAAATCCTTCCTTCTGCTTTTCCTTTCTCTTACCCACTCAGCCTTGTGCAGATAAGTACTCTTCAAAAATGTAAATCAGATTCTTTTATTTCCCCGTTAAACCCTTCAATGGATTTCACTTCTCTAAAATGAAATCCAAACTTTTTTCCAAGATCAGTAAGGCTAACTTCTTTCTGCCTAATTCTCCAACTTCATTCCTGATTATCACCACTCGAACTCAGTGGAGTCCATTCTCATTGACTTCTTTTTTTTAGTTTCTTGTTAAAGCCAAGCCTTTTGTATCCTCCAGGAATTCATATCTCTAGAGAAGCCTTCCATTTTGTAATCACAAAACAAAATCCACTAAAGCTCACACACACAAACACATATACACACAATTAGTTGCCTCTCATAACCAAATACTCAAAGGAAACAGCAGTGTTAGACCTAGTTGTTCATTCAAAACACAAAAATCATGGTTTCGTTTTTCTTCCCCTCCATTTTTTATGCTCAATTCATCTTAAATCAATATCTATGCATGTCACCTGATGGTTTTCAGCAACCCTAAAGCCATTATGCTTCAATGTATATATCCAGTTTGAAAAAGTACTACACTGCCATTAACTTTGGAGACAATACGTGAAAGCTACTTTTCCAGAAACTGCTCAGGGCACTTGCTCTTGTGTCTCACCCTAAATCAATCACTGTTTTCAAGGGGAGGGAGAAGGGTGAGGAACTTAATTCAAGTGTTCATCCCTGGAGCTTAGTGGTAAGGAAGCGCAAAAGCTTCAAGAGCATGTGAAACCCTTAATGAAGTAGAAGGGGATTTGACAATGTGATTGAGAACAAGTAAGGAGGGACAAGATAGCAAAAATTAGCATCTGTTCACTCCATATTTCCTGCTTGCTTTCTACATTACTCCTCTATTTATTAGTTCTTTCCCTCAGAAGATGGGAAGTGCCTTTTTAAATCCTTATATACTGCATCACCTAAGATATGTACACAAGATTTTTATTGAGTGAATAAATAATTGAAGCAGGTATAAGGTAGTACACGGAGAAATATAGTGAGGGAAGTTGTAGAGCCAAAATATAAGCAGAGGACAGATCATGGAGAACCCTGTATGTTATATTAGAATAGGCTGGATTGTGTCACAGCAAGAAATGATGAAAATACTTAGCAGCTTAAAGGTATAAAAGTTTATTTACACTCATGTTCTCTATGCAAAGAGGATGCTCACAGCTCTGCACACTGTCTTAATCAGGAGCACATGTCGATGGTGTCTTGTCTCAATCTGTTTCCACGACTATTGCATCATGAGGAAAGCTAATGGGTAGTCCCTACACTGGCTCTTGAAATTTCTGCAAAGAAATGATTCGTGTCACCTCTGCTCACATTTCGTTAGCTGAAACGAGACTCATCTGGCTTCAAATGAGAAGCAGGGAATCTATTAACTGTGTCTGGACCATTTATGATAAGCTCTACCTTCTACCAAAAACAGCACATTTAAGAGTCTTTTATTAAATAGAAAGAATATACATGGGCAAGAGAAATTGGAACAAAAAGAAGGGACAGGGTATATGTTCAGGCACTAATAACAATCTCAAACTAGTTCATAATTTTTAAGGATATACTATTGGCAATTGTCATCTACAATTAGATATTAAGTATTGTCATATATTTCAATTAACTGATTGTGTCTAAAAAAGGACAAAGAGATATATAAACAAACTATATGGGAGGAAATAAAGCTGAAACACTGGCCAATTTTAGAAGATTTATTTGAAGCATATCATTGTAAGACATTGATTAAAAAATTGCAGAGTCAAGGCTTGCATCCATGTTTCTTACATTTAAATTAATGTCTTTCTTTATATACAGTTTCATTCTGAAATAAAAACAAGCAAGCAAGTAAACAAAAACTACTAAAACCTTTATTCCCCACATACAATTTTTCCTACTATTTGGAAAGTTACCATTAATATAACACTCTAGCCCCATCTGTCCTCCCATTTACTTCTACTCTGTGTAGAACAGTGATTTATGTCACTGGTAAATTTCAAAGAGGAAACAAACGTGCATGCTTCAGCTACTTCTTTCTTCTTCCCTTCAAGATTTATCTTCCTAGACAGAGGGTGCATTGGGTGCTGTTTCTCTATGCCATAAATTATCTGAGAGCCAGCCCTCAGACTGGGAGACCTGTGGCTGCCTAGTATGACATGAAGCTGGGTCAGAAGCCTCTCAAATTCCAGTGTTCAGTGTTAGGAAACCCACTGTTACAACGGGCCCTGGCCTCATTGTGCTTTATCCTCCATTTCATCAAGGAAAGTGATATGCTGATCTGCATGTGTCTGATTCCTTATGTCTATTTCTCAGTTAATTCAGAACTTGGGCAAGAAAAACGAAAGTATCATTTTCTGTGGCTCAATCAAAAACTTATAAAATATAAAGACTAATAATGTGATGATTATGAAAGATTAGATGAAGCTTTCTGTAGTTTTCATATACATGTGACTTTTAAAATGAGGCCTAAAAACTTAATACTATGTGGTAGATGTAGGGAAGGTATAGTTAGCCTTTTCCAAGCCTAAATGTTTTAAATTCCCAGTTGTATCTGGAAGTTATTCTGCACAACAAAAACTTGCATAAGGTAAATAGATGAGGGAATTCAAGTTCCAAATATGAAATATGTTGATGCTTTTGTTGTTTGATCCACATGCCTACACAATTCTCAGCCATTCTTCAAAACAGGTCATAGTCCACCTTCTCTATAAAGACTGCATTAATTTAACAGACATTAAAAATATAATTTTTTCCTAATTTTTGTAGCAGTGTTCTACTAAATTGTAATACTGAAAATCATTAATTTGATATTTTATAGTTATTCTGTTTGTTTTGAACTGTTATTTAAATATTTTAATTTTCATGTGGTTCTCCAGTTGTTTAAATCTTGTCATGTCAGTTTAATTAAGGCTTTTATGCAAAGTTTACCATGGATTATAAATCTTTGTATCCTTGCAGTACCTTGCACAGCCTCCTAGGGCCAGTGTATAACTTAATTAATTATTGTCAATTTTATCTTTTAATGCAAGCATAGCAGAAATTCAATTGTAATGAAATATAAGACAAAAGTATCTTACATTTCAGCTTTATTATTCAATAATCTGATTAGATAATGTGTTATGGAGTGTGCAGTGAAAAATGCATACTTACAGAAAAAGGAACAAGATGAAAAGAAAGTTGGGTGGATATGATTTTTATAAGAGGGAGGTGCTCATTCAATTGGTCAATCAATAAACATTTATCCATAGCCTAATTCTGTGACATGCACTGTGCCTCATGTTGGGCATACATCCCTGAAAAAGTCTGACATGCTCTCTGTCTTCATGAACTTAGAGTCTAACAGGAAAAATAATGACAATACATTTGATGGACTGTTGTGATAATACATTTACTGAATTTTATTTATTCTTTAGGAAGACAGTCCACAGATCGAATACAGAAGTCTGATACACGTTTTCATTAAGGAAAGTGATGAGAATGGGATTTATCATGTCAGTGTGACAGTGGATGTATACAGACGGTATGAGCTGGAATCTTGGAACTCAATACATTTTCCCAAATCCCAAGCTGAATTCACATATTAAGTATTTCAAATACTGGAAACAGAGACTTCCTCCCACCAAAAAAAAAAAAGCAGTACGCCACAGTGAGCCAAATTCAAGCCAAGCAATATACCGTTCTTTCTAGGGCATACCCTGGAGCTATACCAAGAACGGGCATATTCTCTTGTCATTACGTAAAGTCTTCATTATTTGATGATCATTGGCCACCAAGTGCCTTTACAAGAAAATTAGGGTGCACTGAGGCTTTATGTGGAAGGCAAATATTTTAGAGTGTAGAATACAAAACAGATTCTTCAAGAAATTATTTAAGTCGTTTTATTGTGTCCTTAGAAGTCAATTTAATGAACCAATCTTCAAAGAAATTAAAAAAAAAAAACCAGGACGGCAACATAATTCGATACTTGTTCTCTATTAATTAATATTTGAAAATTTTCAACTATCTAGGAATCACCTTCAGTAACGGGCAGTTAAGGAAATAAAATGAAAGTGGGTCAGAGAACAGACAAAAATGGAGACACATAATGCAATATGCATTGGGATAGTTTGAGAGTTGTATAATGTAAGTTTATGTTGCAAGCTTATAGGTTCGGTAGGTGAAGTTATGAGCAATTTCAGCTGGGAAACTTTATTCTCTGCTGTTGAAATTATATGTCATATTTTAAGATCCAAGAAAAATAATTCTAATAAAATGCAATTATAATTTTATATAACTTTATTGAATATCATTTTATATATCTTTCCATGTATATGTTCAGAGAGAATGATAGATTTATTGTTGAAAAATATTCTTTTATAAATTGTATGATTCACTCCATGTTTAAAGCTTCTGACATCTAATGTTTGGGAAATTTCTGTGTACTTATGAAGCAAATTATATCCCTGTATTAGCACCATCATCTTAATACACTCAAATAATCATTATTTTAAAACATTTCCACACACCAGAAAAATGACCTTCCTATATTTATCATCTTTCATACTCTAAGAAAAAAAATCTTATCTATTAGCATTAATGCAATAAACTTTTAACCTTTCAGATTTGGCTAATATTTTAAGTTAATAAAATACCTCAAAGTGGTTCAATTTTCTCCACAAATCATTTGGATGTGGGACAAAATTGACTGAACCTGTCTATTGTTCTATTGCTCTGTGGATCAGAGAATAGGTAATTGGAAAAGCTCTTTTCTGAGCTCTGGCTTGCTAGCTGAGTAGTGACCATGTCAGTTATTGGCAGCACCTGCCATCTGCCTTATGTTCTTAGATGCAACATAAATCTTTTTGCCTAATGATATCATTCCTCTGAGAGCACAGGAAATGCCATATTGGGTTACACATGTGATCCTTCTAATCTGAAATTTGTTTTTGATAAAGATTTCTGAGGCTGCTTTATGGGAAAATATAACCATACTACATGGCATGCATGAAGTAGTATCAATTTATAATATATTGAACACATCTCAACTTTTTTATTAGAAATATGGTATATGAATGTCCTCCAAATGTATCTAATCATTTTGAATTTATTTATATCAATCATATGAATAAATTAAATGTGATTATGAAGGCTGGCAAGTACAAAATCTGCAGAGTTAGCTCAAGAGCTTGAGACCCAGGAAAGCCAAAGGTGCAGTTGCAGTCTGAAGGAAGGCAGCCTAGATAACCGGAAGAGTCAGTGTTCTAGTCCAGTCTGAAGGTAGTCTGCTGAACATTCCCCTTTGTTCAGGAAGGTTGGCTATTTTATTCCATACAGACCTTCAGCTGCTTGGATGAGGCCTAGCCACATTATGGAGAGCAAACTGCTTTACTTACAGTTTAGCAATTTAAATCTTAATCTCATCTAAAAACACCCTCCTTCGACCCATGAAATTAACCATTGTATCCTGTTGACTACATTTCTCAAACTGTCATGTTTCAGGTTGTTTTTTATCTGATGTTCACCTTGATAATGCTCTTAGCACCTTCATTTCTTTGGTATGACGTGTAGCAGATATGATATTTTAAAAATAAAAAAAAATTTCAGGTGGGCAAGAAAACTTTACATTTTGATAACTTAATTTCAACTTCCCCATCATTTTTGTGAAATGCCACAATACATAATGTAATCAATTCAAGATAAATAAACTTGCTTTATTTTTTTCTTGCCCTAGTCCTAGCTTAAACTTGGTTATTTCAGGATATTTTTCCAGTTATTTTTCCTTTCAAGAATGTTGTTTAAGTTTCTGCAAGTTTATATTCCATCATTGCATCAGGGAAAGCATCTGGTCCTTAGTGGGGCCTGCCCACTTTTGGATCTGACTGAGTTCTACGTACTGTTTGTTTCTGGATGGCTCTCTTTTATCCATAGCAGCATCTGATAAGATGGCTGTGGTCCCAACTAGTCTTTAGAAACAGAATTTGTGCAGCTAAGGCCCCTCAGGTACTTGCAAGCTCTCCATTCTACCAAACTATATTTCTTCAGTGACAAAGGAATATTCAGCTCTTTCCCCACCCAACCATAGGGCAACAAGAGGTTTTGCAGGTCTGTTTCAGGCCCTTCTCCTTCTGTTCCACACACACCACACACTGCTTCATTGTTGTCACAATATATTGGTGCTGGGAAATTGTGAGAAGTTGTCACATCTTCCAGACTACTAGGAAGGAATCAGGAAACTAAATCCTCACCACTCTCAGATTTCATTGTATTTCCCTCCAGGTAGTATGATATGCTTATCCCACTGACAACAACGCTTACATAAGAAAAGGCACAGACACCCTTTCTCAAAGACTCCAACAGCAACTGCTGCATCTATTCTTTGTGTTTTTTATTTTCTTCCTTCTCCTTCACAGTCTTGGAAATTGTATTAATCCTTTGACTAGGGAAATGGTAATAGTACCAATATGCATTTTTATAAATCAGTTATAGAATATGTTTAGACTTACTTATATTGAAGAACTAAGATTTGGAAATGCAAAACTACTAAGAAATACTTCTGGGCATTTATATGGAAATGACAAGTTCTCAACTTTCTGTGGCAGTAAATTCAGTTTGCTGTTACTGATGCTTGATTTGGGACTTACAGATAAAAATAAATTACTGAGAAAGAAAACCGCATATATTCATAATTGCTGTTAAAATTGGTGAATAAAATAACATGTGTTTATCTCTGCTCCATACCTGTATCCTACTATTATGGTTATAACAGAATTTAAAAAATGCAGTAGACAAGGACAGTGAGCATTTAGAAGTGACCACAGCAGATGACAGATGTCAAATTGTTTCTTTAAAGATGCTCTGCACATGGATGAATGATAATTGATTTAGGATTAAAGCTTCTTTTTTTTTAATTCTCATAAAAGCCTACAGCAGAGAAATCTAATAAATATGGAAACTTGTTTATGACACAAAATGGAAGAACGTCTAAGGATGTTAAGCAACAGTAGCCTTAACAGCTTGAATAAAACTGAAAAGAAGATAATTTGTGGAAATATGATTAAGGTTATACTTAGATCTCAAGTATGTTATCTCCAACCCCAAAGGCCTAATGATTGCCTACTGTTCAGTGATAGAAAACAAAATGTTCATTGTTAGCAAAATTTGAACAAAAGAAATTCCAACTTTGGGAACACTGGTCTCATTGAAGGAGGGAAAGGAAAAGTGTTAAGTCTGAGTACCGAAAGGTGAGAATCTAGCATGAATTTATTTTTTATTAGCTTCCAGAGTGCTGGCTATCAGCCTCAAATGTATATGGCAATAAAAGAATTCCATCTGGAAAAACTAGCATGCCTAAGAAGCATATACTACCAACTCTGGTGTCTGAGAATCTTTCAATGAAAAATGGTGAATTCCCACTAAATCACCTGAATATGAGACACCTGTTGACAAACATTATTCAAGCAGATAAAGTTTCTCCCTTAAATAAAAACAACTATTCAATGCTAACGGAACATTTCAAAAGATGCTACAAAAGAACAAGGAAAAAAATATGAAGAAACAAATACATTACAGAAAAATACAGAAAGCAAGAGAAAATTTATTTATATAATGTAAACAATATCTTCCAGTATAAGAAACATTATTGTACCCATGAAACTAGGGTAGGATATCTTTGAAAATAAAACACAGAGTAAAAGTTGTGAAAATAAAAATTAAATGTGTCACATTAAAAGTAGATATGAAGTGTCAAAATATGATATGAAAAATAGTTTGATGGTAAAGTTAAGACCATATCCTAAAAAAAAAAGAAAAGAAAAAGGAAAAAATGCAATATAGGAAATATTGCAGTAAAACAATAAATATAGAATATATAGTGGGAGGTAAAATATCAAAATAATGTAGTTTCCGATAAAATAAAAAGTTAACAAATAATAATAAAATAAAATACTGAAGAAGCCCACTGAATATACAGCAAAGTGAATAAAGAAGACCCACATTATAGCATATCATTGTGAAATTTCAGAACACAGGACATAAAATGAGAATAAAAGGTTGTCATTTCAGATTTTCACATTATAGTTTCTACAGTATAAATAAGAACCTGAAATAAAAAGTGCCTATTCATTGTTTATGTGTATAATAATTTTTCCTCTGTGACTCATAATCTTGGATATTTCAGGAGTCAGAAGATATTTCTACTGGAAATAAATCTAGTATGTAGTAGAAATTAATTATTACCCTAAGGTTAGGGTCACAGCTTTTTTTTTTTTTAAAGATAAAATGCTCTATTGACTTTATCTCCACAGTCTAGATTTTCTTCCTAAATTTTCTCTTTCATTCTCATAGTGTCACAATGCAACTATGATATCAAAGCATTTTTTAAATCTACATTCATGTCCCAGTTTATTATTCCTAATACCTATTGAATATATGATAATGATTAACCCATTGGTACTATAGATCTTCTATGCCTAATACAATACTCTACTTTGTTTCAATTACTGTATGTTTGAGGGGGAAGAAACTCTAGTTGCTTCATCAATATCATTTTCTCCTTCCTAATAAGAAAGCCCTATATTTGTGGCAAAGTGATCAGCTAAAATGTTACGTTTCACAGGGTGCATAGCAGTTAGAAACTATCTAGAAAGTAACTACTGCTCAATAAAATATAAACTGAATTTATTGTGTATGATTTCTGATAATGCTCCTTAAAAATTGAGAGAGGTAGCTGAGATACAGTTTCCTATGCTCTTCCTTTTTCCGTATCCTGCCTAAAATATGTGCTTGATATGGGTGACATGAGCAGTGGTGTGCCTATCAAAGACTTGCATCTAGAGTTAAAAACTTTCTCACAAGAAAAATTCCATGCCCAGAATACTTCACTGGTGAAGTCTATGAATTATTTAAGAATGAAATAACACTAATTCTACTCAATTCTTCAAAAAAGCAGAATAATGAACACTTCCCAACTTATTTTGTAAGGCCAGCATGAATTTAACACAACAAATACAGAAATAACAAGAAAAATTATAGATACAAGCATCTTCAAAACATATTAGGAAATCACATCAAGCAATGTATAAAGTAAATAATGCATCATTACAAAAAGAGGATTAGCCCAGGAATGCAAGGCTGACCCAACATTCAAAAACCAATCAATTTAATTCACCATGTTACCAGAGTAAAGAGAAAAAATTCTATAGTCATATCAATTACATGAATAAAAATTATTTCAACTATTCAAATTTTACTTATGACAAATATGCTTAGCAAACTATAAATAATAGGAAAATTTTAAAACTGAATAATGGGCAACTTAAAAAATAACTTTATTCAATATCATACTGAATTTTAAAGACTTTGGGCTTTCTCCCTTAAGATCCATCATCTTTCTTATTCTAGAATATAATAAAAGTTCTAGTAAGTTCAATAAGACAAGCGAAATAAATAAAAATCTTGCATATTCCATAAGTTTTAAAATACTATCTGTGTTACAAACAATATGAGTTTCTGCCAAAGAGTATATGAGGAAAAAAGTTGTTATAATTAATAGAATGAGTTGAGCAAGTAAAGAGAATACCAAGTCAGTGTATAAAAAATAATTTCATTTGTATGTGCTTTTAATGAACAATTGAAATTTGAAATAAAAATAGTAAAATATATAATGATACCAAAAATGAAATGATTAGGTATAAATCTTACTAAATATTTGCAATATATCTTTGTTGAAAACTACAGAACACTAAGGGTAGATACCAACATAGGCCTAAATAATATGAGAGACAAAGAGTAAATATTGTGAAGATGTCAACTCTCTCTAAATTGATTTATAGACTCAATACATCCCTAATAAAAATTTTAGCAGGCTTTTCTTAGATATTCATAAACTGATTCTAAAATTAGTAAATAGCCTGAACAATTCTCAAAAAGACCAAAATTGAAGGATTTGCATTACTTGATTTCAAGGTATACTAAAACTTTCCAGTGATTACTAGGAAACTATAATCTAGGCAAATTGAAAAACACAGAGTTCAATATAACAAAATAGTCTGGAAAAAGATCTAAACAAATACAGCCACCTGAATTTTTACAATAGCACAGAGATTTTTCTATGAAAAATGGAAAGTCTTTTCAATAAAGGCTATAATAATTATGTTCCCTAATAAAGGGAGCAACTGTATGTCTACATTAAAAACAAATTAATTTCAAACCATACCTCACACCTGATACAAATACTATCACATAATAGATCATAGACTTAGAAGAAAAATATAAAGCTATAAAACTTCTAGAAGAAATTATAGAAGAACCTAAACACAACCCATAAAACCAAAAAAAGATAAATTGTATTTTATTGAATTTGATAACTTTTTTCTGTGAAAGATAACATTAAGAGAATTCAAATACAAGCCACAAAATGGTATAAAATATTTGCATATCACATTTCTGTTAAAATACTTTATTCATAATATATAAAAACCCTCAAAACTCAACAATAAGGGTATAAAACCTTAACTAAAAATGGACAAAATATCTCAACATTTGCTTTATATATATACATATATATAGGAGAGATATATAAAGGGAGATATATAATGGGTAAATAATCATATGAAAATATATCCACTATCATTAGCTGTTAAGAAAATTTAAATTAAAAAAGGAGATGCCATTATATTATACCTATTAGAAATGTTAAATTAAAAAAGAATAATGCCAAGTTCTGGAAAAAAATGCAAAACAAGTAAAACTCCCTTACATTTCTGGTTGGAATGCAAAATACTATAGTCACTTTGGAAGATGGCTGGAAATACACTTACCATATGACCCAATGTAATAGGGTACTCCAGAGAGAGAAAACCAATAGGATACATACATATAATCTTCATTATGTCAGTGCAAAGACTCATGAAATACAAATAAACTCTACATTGTTATATGTATAGGAATTGGCTCAAGCAATTATGAAGACCAAAAAGTCTCAAGATCTGCCTCTGTGACCTAGAAAACCAGAAAGACTAGTAGTATAATTCAGTCTCAGTACAAACGTCTGAGAATCAGAGGAACTGATGGTTTAAGTGCCAGTCCCTGACCAAAAACTCAAAAACAGGAGTGCTCATGTTTGAGAGCAGGAGATGATGGATGTCTCAAGTAAAGTATCAAGCAAATTTGTTCTTCCTCCACCATTTTTTTTTTCTATTTGGTACTCAAAATATTGGATGAGTCTACTTCATTCCTACAGGCAATCTTTACTCAGTTTACTGATTCAAATATTAATTTCTTCCAGAAACATCCTCACAGACACAACCTGAAATAATTTTACCAGCTCTCTGGGCATGCCTTTGCCCAGTCAGGCCCACATATAATATTAACTATCATACCCAGAAATCTCAGTCTTCAATATAAAATAAATAAAAATTTATAGTGGCCAAAAATTCAATATATAAATATTTATTAGTTTTATTCATAATCTTCAATCATAATCAACAAAAACTAGAAATACCCCGGATGTATTTAAATTAGTGAATAGGTAAACAAACCATAGTACATTCATAAAATGGAATACTTGTCAAAAGTAAAAAGAAATAAACTACGTCTTCACAAATACACACTGTAATGTTACATATATATATGATCCATATATGTATATATGTAAAACTTTAGACAAATACAGATATTGGGACAGAAATAAGGTAAGTGGTTGTAAGAGTATATGGTTTCATGGTGTGGGGAAGGTTGATTATAAAGAGCAGCAAAAAGAAGTATATATGAGGTGACCAAATAGTTTTTTTTCACATGAATGTGGTGGTAGATACACAACTCTATACCTTTTTTAAAACCTATAGAGCTGTGAAACATAATGGATTTTACTATGTACAAATGTAGAAAAAGAAATAAAATATGGATAAACCCAAAATGGAATTCAAACTGTAACAAATTAACTTCACCATACTAAAAATGAATATATTAACCACACTGAAGGGGATTGAGATAAAAACAACTAACCTGTCTTTGGAAAAGAATGTTTTGACTAAACAATGTAAGGTTAAAGACAAAAATATGCTTAAGTATTATATAGATGTATGAGTTAGCAATATTTTAAATAATTTATATGTACACTAGGGTGGAGCAAATAAGTAAATGTATTATATATAATGAAAATCAGTTGTTTCTCTGTTAGAGAAATAAATTACAATTAAGGAAAAGGAAGAGCTAGAACTACTCTTTGGTGGTCAGATTCACATCAGAGGTATCAGTGTAGATCTATTTACATACATGCACACACAGATAGATACAGAAATACATATTACCATTGGTATGTATGAGTTAGCATCAATATTTATATTTGTATCTCTATCCACAGAGGTCCTAGGGGAAAAAATGACACCAGAGTAGCAATGAGCACACAGAGATCCAAGATCTTGGTTTCTAAATATCATTTCCCAATAAAAGGAACTAGAGCTCCTCTGGAATTGGTTGATTCCAAGGTTGGATTAGGAAAAATAAAAAAAAAAAATGAGCCAGGATCATGTTGTATCAGAAAGTAAGGAAATGCTCAAAAATATATGGAGACATATTGAAAATGCACAATTGACAACCTGAACATGACCCCAACTGCTAAAGCTGGAACAAGTTTAGCTAAAAAATTAAACAACAATAGCATTGTATCATAGCCTACAGAATAAAATAAATACCTACGAATCTATACTAATATAAATAAATAAATAATAAAAGAGAAAGAAGAGGTGTCCCTTAGAGATGAATTAGAATTAATGAATGTAGAAGAAACGAGGGAAACAGACATTCACCATCAGAACATCACAGTAATAATTGCTACAGGTAAGTCTCACCAATGCATGATTAATCAGTGAACACAAGTGTGAGGAGAAATCTATGTTCCACAGGTTCAAAACATATTTCACAAATTAAGTTTTAAATTACCCAGGGAAATTTAATAATGTTATAAAAGAGAAGGCTGACAGACTCTGTCTTAAGTGAGTGATCGATGATCGTCTCAAAAGTAATAAGACACATGCACACCATGTACGCCATAACAGCATGCACTAAGGCTCACTTCTGTGGCATTCTTGTCAAAATGTATCGCCTCAACCTGGTCATGCTACAGACACCAGACGAGCCCAACTTAAGAAACATTTACAAAATAACTAACCTGTGGTCTCAAAAGTGTAGAGGTCATGAATGACAACGAAAAAAAAATGAGAAATTGTCAGATTGAGGGATATTAAAAAAAGATATGAAAAGTAAATCTGAGATCCTGGACTGACTCCTGGAACAGAAAAATTACATGGGTGGAAAAACTCACGGAACCTGAATAAGGTCTATTGTTTAGTTAACAGTGTTGTATCAGTGCTATGTTTTATGTTAAGTGTAACATGATTAAGTAAGATGTTAACATTACAGGACACCCAGTGAAGGTCAGGAACCCTCTGACTACTTTACCCTCTGTACCCTCTGTACTATTTTAGAGATATTTTCCATCAGCCTAAAATTATTTCAAAGAAGAAATAAAAGTATGTTTGTGCTTATTTCTCTCGTTTACAGGTTTAAATTCTGTCCCCAGAGCAACATAGGCAGAGGACTTGGCCCTTCTGAGAGCTGCCTGGTGGCCAGCACTCTCGCCATGTCACTAATATAAGCATCCGGCCGATATCATCTTGCTTATGAATTTAATCAGATCTTTTTTCATATTATATTTCCCTTAATAATAGTCATACAGAATCTTAAAAATCACAGAACTCTCACAAGTGCCATTGTGAAGAATTGGAGTATTCACAAGAATATACAAATTCTGTAAGTTACATTAAAGAAAATATACAAAGACCAAATTGAGTTGAACTCTAAAGCTTAAAAGAAAAGTATGTTTATGGTATTTTAGGAACTCATAATTTAATTAAATCTCATGCTTAGTAAAATAAATAGAATGAGTGATAACTAGTGAAGCTGCTGCAAAATAAAAACATGTAAGAAGAATATGTTTAACAACTTATATCAGATTTCAAATAAGCAATAAACTCAAATTAAAATATACAAATTTTGTCATATGAGATAAATACAAGATCACTCCTCATCCATTTACTTAAAATATATTCCTTTGGTGTCTCTATGTTCTAAAATTGTGGTGATAGCTAAAGACATAAAGAATAATGTGACTTAACTACTATCTACAGTCTAGGTGGTGAGATAGATAAATATTTATATGTTTACAAAGTTAAGGTCAAAGAAAGAGAAATACATTTAGGAGTAGAAAGCTGCTCACCTAGCCTAGAAGATTATTAATGAATTTTTGGAAAAGTAATTACCTATATAGAGACCTGGAGAATGAGAGGGATTTTCTTTGGTGCCGATAAAGGAAATACAGGGGGAAGTGAGAGAGAGAATTCTGAGCTGAGGGAAAAGCAAATTCAGAGGTATGCACGTGAGAACAGCACCTTATTATTAATATGTGTGAGAAACTGTAAGAGAGTAATCCGGCTTTCCTGTAGTTTGAAGGGAGTGGGAGAGTATCAGGGCTTAAGATTTATTCTAGGAATAAATAGGTGTGGTTTATCTTGCATAACATGTTAAGTAACTTTACGCAGTAAGTGATGTGCTCCGTTAGAGATTTTTAGACAGAAAAGTGTAAAGTGTTTTCTATAGATCACTTTAGTGGCTTAGAGCAATGGCGTATAGTGTCTAAGAATGGAGGCACTTGGGATGAAATAAGAATATGCTTCTTTGAAACATATTGGGAGAGCAAAATAAACAGTGCTTAGTGCTTGCTTTGATGTGGTGGCATGGAGCAAAAGAAGGGACAATATTCATGCTAGTGAGGTTGCTGGCAAGAAGGACTCGGTGCCAATATACAGTAAACAAAAGGAAGAGTATACTAGAAGAAAGGCAGGAAAATGGTTAAGTTTTAGACATTTTGAAATGTGAATTCTCGTGAACGACTCTAAGAGAAATACTAATATATAGGAGAATTGATAATCAAGTGCAAAATTAGGAGAAGCAGAGGATTTAACTTGATAGAGAGGAAATGAGGTCACCCAAGTACATACATTCAGAAAGTCAATAGGCCAATGAGCTCACCCTCTGGAATACAAAACTATTTTGTTCAAATGAAGACGTTCATTAACCAAAACGTTAAATCAACATTTTATTTCTCATAGATCTTGAAATGTAAGTTTCCTCTAAGTAGCGAACACCAGGTAGCTTAGAGTACAAATGTTATCCAACAATAACAATAGTGTGACATCTCATGGATTAATTACCAATTTTATAATTTATCAGTATTGATCTAAAATCATATTTTACCTAGCCCTATAATCTTTTAACATTATATGTAACTGCTATAAAGATTTGTAAAATGTCTTGTGCAGAAAATGATGAATATAAATAAATACATTAATTAATAAATGAAAACATGATTAATACAGAATTTTTATTGTTGGGCTTAGAGGCAAGGACAGGTAGTATAGGCCTTTTGCTCTATTTACTCGGTGAAATTTTACTAAGCCTGCAAAATAAAATAGTCCCGGTTTCTATTTATTTTAACCTGATTCTAGTCCTTGTGTTATTGCTGTGACAACCGGCAATTAATTCAGGACTAGATCTATTATAAGATGTGCTCAAGGAATATCAGTATCTGTGAAATAAATAATCTTAACAGGACTCCTTATGTACCACTCATTACTCTCCATCAGAAAATCTTATGACTACCTCTAACTTGTTTTGATGTTCCCGAGTGTCTGCGTAATTTAAAAAGACACAGAATAGTCAAACTTTCAAAACACATACAAACTTTTTTTTGATCTCACGATGGCCTCCTGCATCAGGACAGCTGTGCTCTGCGTAGGACTTTGCCTTTGTATACTCTAATCAAATGGGGTGGGGGAGACAATTAGCCCCAGCAAGAAGAAAAGAAAAGGGTTAATGTTTTTCAACATTTTTCTTTTTTAATGAGAAAACGCAGTCACAACAGTATTTAGTTTTCCTTTTCTGCTCATTATTAAGGTTCAACGCAATCATTTTTCTTTGATATTTCTTGGCTGACTGAAGATGGAGAGGTTTATATTCGGTTCACCCTTAACACTTACATTTTGAGATAACGAGGGTATCCTGTGAGCCTAAACTTTTTGGGCATGCCCTGAATTTAGTATGCTGTTTCTAGGTCCTGGGGAACAAAGTAAACATAAAGCTTGAATTCATCAAAACAAATCGGTGTCATCATCCTGAAAGCTATCTTTATTACTTTATTATTATTTTAATCTGTCTACTTTCCTACCCTCAGTTTTTAGAAAAAGAACTATTTTTTTCATCTCCCTAGTAGGTTTAAGAAGAGATGTAACCCACCCTAACCCTTCTCCGCCCCCATCTCCGCCCCCACAATTAATGAGTAATTGTTTCATTAAATATATAATGATATTAATGATAATAACAACATAAAGAAGCTGTTGCCACGTATTTTTAGACTCACAACAATAATTTTTTTCTGTAGAAATATCAATAATTTTGTAGCAACCCTTGTTTTGTTATTTGTTGAATTGAAAATGATAAGCTGGTTGAGGGAACATGTAAAAAATTTTTAAATTATTCTTCATTTGGCCTTTAGTCATGCTTTCAGAGGTATCTCAGTCTCCTCAATCAACTTTGACCTTAGCCTTGCATTTGCTTTGTAGCAGAGTTCATACTGCTGTTATGTAAATAAAAAGAACACAAAGGAAATAAAAGAACCTCCTTTCATCAGAGCAGTTGATGGCTCAAATACAGCACTACATTGCTATGCTTTATAAATTACACCTTTTGTTCTACTTGCATCACACTCATTATTATAACCAATACCTTGTCTTGCAATGCAAATATTCTTTCCTAAATAATAACTCCTGTTATTTCCATTTCGGGTAATGAAAACACCACAATTTGGAGAAATAACTCTATGGTGCTAGGCTTGTATTAGGTGTTTAATTCAAGATCATTCAGAGAATGATGATCTTAACAGTGTTTGTGAAATTGCATTTCAGTCAATTAGAAGTTAAAAGCAAACAATTATTATTATGCAATAATAGCAGTTATAATGTATCTTATAGTTTAAGGAACATTTGTGGATTCACACAAGACTCACTGTTATTATTCCATCAACTAAAGATGAGCAGACATAGAAAATGATGGGTCCTGAGGGATCTTTGTGCATGACACTGAAAAACAAAAAAGCTCATTGGCAAAAGTAGCAGATTTTTACTCACTATTCACAAATGATACACCCAAGGATAATTTTCCAGATTCCTGAGCATTTTTTTCCCTATAATATTGGGAAAGTTGATGATCTTTAAACTGAAACAGCAATGTTGGGGTGTGGGATTTATTTATATACTAACTGAATTACATTCTGGTTCCACTGTCAGACACTGAGGCAGATATTGCATTGCTTATGATCTGAAAAATAGTATGTTAACTTATAATCAAAAGACTTATTCTTTTTTTTCATTTTTTTTCTCTATTGAAGTGTAATTTACATATCATGTCTTTGCTCCATTTTAGGTGTACAATTAAACGATTATTAGTAAATTTACCAAGTTGTACAGCTATTCACATAAATCAGTTTTAGAGGATTTCCTACCCCCTATTGAGACCCCTAATACCCATCCCAAATACATTTCAAGCATGCCCCTCCCCTTCACAGTGCTCACCACATCTC